>JAVLUU010000740.1:0-55287 GCA_032206185.1 Columba guinea
CATAGCCCCCCTTACCGGGGCCCGATCTCCAGGAGCAGTTGGTGTCCGTGGGGCCGCAGGTGACTTTGGGGGGACACGTCGGCCCCGCCCCCCAGCGGGGACCCCAGGAGCCAGCGCAGCACCCGCAGCTGGGGGGCGCCGGGGGGGGCGGGGGTCTGCACCCCAAAAACGGCACGGTCGGGGACCCGAAGACACCCCAAAAACACCCATGTCCCCCTGTCCCCATGTCACCCAAAATGCACCCAGACACCCCAAAACCCACCCAGGGGATTCCCAGGGTCCTAAAACCCACCCGGAGACCCCAAAACCCACCCAGGGGATCCCCAGGGTCCTAAAACCCACCCAGAGACCCCCAAACCCACCCAGGGGATCCCCAGGGTCCTAAAACCCACCCAGAGAGCCCCAAACCCACCCAGAGACCCCAAAACCCACCCAGGGGATCCCCAGGGTCCTAAAACCCACCCGGAGACCCCAAAACCCACCTGGAACAGCCCCAGGGTCCTAAAACCCATGTCCCCCAAAACCCACACAGAGACCCCAAAACCCACCCAGAGACCCAAAAGCTCATCCCCAGGGTCCTAAAACCACCCGGAGACCCCAAAACCCACCCAGGGGATCCCCAGGGTCCTAAAACCCACCCGGGGGTTCCCCAGGGTCCTAAAACCCACCCCAAGCATCCCCAGGGTCCTAAAACCCACCCAGAGACCCCAAAACCCACCCAGGGGATCCCCAGGGTCCTAAAACCCACCCGGAGACCCCAAAATCCACCCAGAGACCCCCAAACCCACCCAGGGGATCCCCAGGGTCCTAAAACCCACCCAGAGACCCCAAAACCCACCCAGAGCATCCCCAGGGTCCTAAAACCCACCCAGAGACCCCAAAACCCACCCAGGGGATCCCCAGGGTCCTAAAACCCACCCAGAGACCCCAAAACCCACCCAGGGGATCCCCAGGGTCCTAAAACCCACCCAGAGACCCCAAAACCCACCCAGGGATCCCCAGGGTCCTAAAACCCATGTCCCCCTGTCCCCATGTCACCCAAAACCCACCCAGACACCCCCAAAACCCACCCAGGGGATCCCCAGGGTCCTAAAACCCACCCGGAGACCCCAAAACCCACCCAGAGACCCCAAAACCCACCCAGGGCATCCCCAGGGTCCTAAAACTCACCCGGGGGTTCCCCAGGGTCCTAAAACCCACCCCAAGCATCCCCAGGGTCCTAAAACCCACCTGGACACCCCAAAACCCACCCAGGGGATCCCCAGGGTCCTAAAACCACCTGGACACCCCAAAACCCACCCAGGGGATCCCCAGGGTCCTAAAACCCACCCAGAGACCCCAAAAGCCACCCAGAGCATCCCCAGGGTCCTAAAACCCACCCAGAGACCCCAAAACCCACCCAGGGGATCCCCAGGGTCCTAAAACCCACCTGGACACCCCAAAACAAACCCAGGGGATCCCCAGGGTCCTAAAACCCACCCAGACACCCCAAAACCCACCCAGAGCATCCCCAGGGTCCTAAAACCCACCCGGAGACCCAAAACCCACCCAGAGCATCCCCAGGGTCCTAAAACCCACCCAGAGACCCCAAAACCCACCCAGGGCATCCCCAGGGTCCTAAAACCCCATGTCCCCCTGTCCCCATGTCACCCAAAAGCCACCCAGACACCCCAAAACCCACCCAGGGGATCCCCAGGGTCCCTAAAACCCACCCGGAGACCCCAAAACCCACCCAGAGACCCCAAAAACCCACCCAGGGCATCCCCAGGGTCCTAAAACTCACCCGGGGGTTCCCCAGGGTCCTAAAACCCACCCCAAGCATCCCCAGGGTCCTAAAACCCACCCAGAGACCCCAAAACCCACCCAGGGGATCCCCAGGGTCCTAAAACCCACCCGGAGACCCCAAAACCCACCCAGAGACCCCAAAACTCATCCCCAGGGTCCTAAAACCCACCCAGAGACCCCAAAACCCACCCGGAGCATCCCCAGGGTCCTAAAACCCACCCAGACACACCAAAACCCACCCAGGGGATCCCCAGGGTCCTAAAACCCACCCAGAGACCCCAAAACCCACCCAGGGGATCCCCAGGGTCCTAAAACCCACACAGAGACCCCAAAACCCACCCAGAGCATCCCAGGGTCCTAAAACCCACCCGGGGGTTCCCCAGGGTCCTAAAACCCACCCCAAGCATCCCCAGGGTCCTAAAACCCACCCAGAGACCCCAAAACCCACCCAGAGACCCCCAAAACCCACCCAGGGGATCCCCAGGGTCCTGAAACCCACCCAGAGACCCCAAAACCCACCCAGAGCATCCCCAGGGTCCTAAAACCCACCCAGAGACCCCAAAACCCACCCAGGGGATCCCCAGGGTCCTAAAACCCACCCGGAGACCCCAAAACCCACCCGGAGCATCCCCAGGGTCCTAAAACCCACCCGGGGCATCCCCAGGGTCCTAAAACCCACCCCGAGCATCCCCAGGGTCCTAAAACCCACATCCCCCTGTCCTCATATAGCCCCCATTGTCCCCCCATTGCCTCCCCATTGTCCCCCCATTGTCCCCCCAATGTCCCCCCCATTGTTCCCCCCATTGTCCCCCCCATTGTCCCCCCCATTGTCCCCCCATTGTCCCCTCACCGTCCCATCCCACGTAGTAGCAGATCTCGCAGGTGACATTGGTGACACTGGGCTCCGCTTCCCGCGCCACCCGCAGGGGGGACCCCAAACCCAAGGTCGGGGGGGACCCCTCGCTCTCGCCCCCCAACACGTAGAAACGCAGCACCTGCATCTGGGGACACCCCAAAACATGGGGACACCCCCAAAAGTGGGGACACCCCCCTGATAACCCCCCCTGAGACACCCAGACATGGGGGCACCCCAAAAGTGGGGATACCCCAAAACATGGGGACACCCCCAAAATTGGGGGGCACCCCTGATATCCCCTTAGTCATGAGACCCCAATATTGGGGACACGCCAAAAGTGGGGGCACCCCCCCGATACCCCCCCCGGGACACCCAGACATGGGGGCACCCCAAAAGTGGGGATACCCCAAAACATGGGGACACCCCCAAAATTGGGGACACCCCTGATATCCCCTTAGTCATGAGACCCCAATATTGGGGACACGCCAAAAGTGGGGGCACCCCCCCGATAACCCCCCCCCGAGACACCCAGACATGGGGGCACCCCAAAGTGGGGATACCCCAAAACATGGGGACAACCCCCTTACATGGGGGACACCCCCAAAATTGGGGAGACCCCTGATATCCCCTTAGTCATGAGACCCCAATATTGGGGACACGCCAAAAGTGGGGACACCCCCCCTGATAACCCCCCCTGAGACACCCAGACATGGGGGCACCCCAAAAGTGGGGATACCCCAAAACATGGGGACAACCCCCTTACATGGGGACACCCCCAAAATTGGGGAGACCCCTGATATCCCCTTAGTCATGAGACCCCAATATTGGGGACACGCCAAAAGTGGGGCACCCCCCTGATAACCCCCCCCTGAGACACCCAGACATGGGGGCACCCCAAAAGTGGGGATACCCCAAAACATGGGGACACCCCCAAAATTGGGGAGACCCCTGATATCCCCTTAGTCATGAGACCCCAATATTGGGGACACGCCAAAAGTGGGGGCACCCCCCCGATAACCCCCCCCGAGACACCCAGACATGGGGGCACCCCAAAAGTGGGGATACCCCAAAACATGGGGACAACCCCCTTACATGGGGACACCCCCAAAAGTGGGGACACCCCCAAAACTGGGGACACCCCTGATATTCCCTTAGTCATGAGACCCCAATATTGGGGATACCCCAAAACTAGGGACACCCCCAAACAACCTTCCAGAGACCCCCAGACATGGGGACACCCCAAAATTGGGGATACCCCAAAACATGGGGACACTCCCCTCGACACCCCCAGACCTGGGACCCCAAACCTTGGGGACACCCCAAGGACCCCCCAAAACCTCATAGACCCCCCATGGGGACCCCAAAACCCTCTGGGACCCCCAAACTGGGACCCCCCCAAGCCCCCTGGGACCCCAAAACCCCCCGATTTCCCCGCCAAAAACACACGTGCCCCCCATGACGTCACCACCCCCTCCCCCGCCACGTGCTTCCCCGCCTTATAAATTCTTGGGGGATCCCGGCGTGACGTCACGTTACGTCACGCGTGACGTGGGTCGTGCGTCCCCGTCTCCCCCCCCCCCCCCCCCCAAACACGTACCACGCGCCGCTCGGAGCGTCTGAGACGGCGGCGGTCGCGCGGGGACCCAGGAGTTCGGGGGTGGCCCCGCCCCCACCAATAAGGAACCCAGGAGTTCGGGGACGGAACTTCTACCCAATAGGGGACCCAGGAGTTCGGGTGATGTCCCTTCCCCCCAACTCCTCCCCTTTCTAGGGGGACCCAGGAGTTCGGGTGATGGCCCCGCCCCCACAATAGAGGACCCAGGAGTTCGGGAGATGCCCCCCCCACCCGCCCCCCCCTTGCCAAAATGGGACCCAGGTGTTCGGGTGCGGACCCTCTACCCAACAGAGGACCCAGGAGTTCGGGTGATCCCCCCAATAGGGGACCCAGGAGTGCGGGAGATGCTCCTCCCCCCCCCCCCCCACCTCCTTTTAGGGGACCCAGGAGTTCGGGGACAGACCCTCCCCCTCAACAGGGGACCCAGGAGTTCGGGGACCGAGCCCCCACACAATGGGGGACCCAGGAGTTCGGGTGATCCCCCCCCCCCCCAATAGGGGACCCAGGAGTTCGGGTGCAGCCTCTCCCCTCAACAGGGGACCCAGGAGTTCGGGGACCGAGCCCCCACACAATGGGGGACCCAGGAGTTCGGGTGCATCCCCTCCCCCCAATAGGGGACCCAGGCGTTCGGGAGCAGCCCCTCCCCCACCCCCCCCCCCCCCGGACACCTGGGTCCCCTAAGATGGGGGGAAGGGCCGCATCCAACCAGGTGAGCCCATCCCTGCCCCTCCCCCCCCACCCCGGGGAGGGACCCAGGAGTTCGGGAGGTGGGGGAGGGGCGGGGTTACCCAGAGGCCTTTGCGGGCCCCTCCCCCCACCCGCCTCCCCCCCGCGTGGCCTTGGGGGGGTTGGGGGAGGGGCGGGCGAGGGGCCAGGGGGGGAGGGGAAGGTCACGGGTGACATCAGCGGTGACGTCAGCGGGGACATCGGCGGGGACATCGGGTGGCCTTGGAGCAGCCTGAATGTGGCCACACAGGGGACCCAGGCGTCCGGGTGGCCCCAACCCCCCCATAGAGGACCCAGGCGTTCGGGAGTTGGGGACCCAAGCATCCGGGGACTAAGGGACCCAGGCGTCCGGGTGTCCCCAACCGCTCCATAGGGGACCCAGGCATCCGGGTGGCCCCAACCCCTCCATAGGGGACCCAGGCATCCGGGTGGCCCCAACCCCCCCATAGAGGACCCAGGCGTCCGGGTGGCCCCAACCCCTCCAGAAGGGACCCAGGCATCCGGGGACCAAGGGACCCAGGCATCCTGGTGTCCCCAACCCTTCCAAAGGGGACCCAGGTGTCCAGGGACCAGGGGACCCAGGCGTCCGGGTGTCCCCAGGCCCCCCATAGAGGACCTAGGGACCAGGGGACCCAGGCGTCCGGGTGACCCAAGCTCCTCCAGAGGGGACCCAGGCGTCCGGGTGTCCCCAAACCCCTCCTAGAGGACCTAGGGACGAGGGGACCCAGGCGTCCGGGTGTCCCCAAACCCCCCATAGAGGACCTAGGGACCAGGGGACCCAGGCGTCCGGGTGTCCCCAAGCCCCCCATAGAGGACCTAGGGACCAGGGGACCCAGGCGTCCGGGTGTCCCCAAGCCCCCCATAGAGGACCTAGGGACCAGGGGACCCAGGCGTCCGGGTGTCCCCAAGCCCCCCATAGAGGACCTAGGGACCAGGGGACCCAGGCGTCCGGGTGACCTAAGCCCCTCCATAGAGGACCTAGGGACCAGGGGACCCAGGCGTCCGGGTGTCCCCAAGCCCCCCATAGAGGACCTAGGGACCAGGGGACCCAGGCGTCCGGGTGTCCCCAAGCCTCCCATAGAGGACCTAGGGACCAGGGGACCCAGGCGTCCGGGTGTCCCCAAGCCCCCCATAGAGGACCTAGGGACCAGGGGACCCAGGCGTCCGGGTGTCCCCAAGCCCCCCATAGAGGACCTAGGGACCAGGGGACCCAGGCGTCCGGCTGTCCCCAAGCCCCCCATAGAGGACCTAGGGACCAGGGGACCCAGGCGTCCGGGGTGTCCCCAAACCCCCCATAGAGGACCTAGGGACTAGGGGACCCAGGCGTCCGGGTGTCCCCAAGCCCCCCATAGAGGACCTAGGGACCAGGGGACCCAGGCGTCCGGGTGTCCCCAAGCCCCCCATAGAGGACCTAGGGAACAGGGGACCCAGGCGTCCGGGTGTCCCCAAGCCCCCCATAGAGGACCTAGGGACCAGGGGACCCAGGCGTCCGGGTGTCCCCAAACCCTCCATAGAGGACCTAGGGACCAGGGGACCCAGGCGTCCGGGTGGCCCCAACACCTCCAGAGGGGACCCAGGCGTCCGGGCCTGGACCAGGGTGTCCCCATTGTCATCGTGTCCCTTGTCCCCAACTCAGTCCCCACTGTGCAGAGGAACCGTGTTTATTGCCTGTGTCACCCCCCGGGGGACATTGGGGACAATGGGGGTCATTGGGGACATTAGGGTCATTGGGGACATTGCGGGGGGTTGGGGACACCTGGAGGGGTTGGGGACACCATGGAGACATTGGGGGTGATCCATTGGGGACATTGGGGATAGTCAAAGGGTCTGGGGACACATTGGTTGGGGTTGGGATGATGGGTTGGGGACACCATGGGGACATTGGGGGTGATACAAGGGGGTCACCTGGGGACATTCTTGGAGTGGGTTGGGGACACTTTTGGGCCACTTTGGGGCTATTGGGGATGATCCAAGGGTGGTTGGGGACACATTGGTTGGGTTGGGATGATGGGTTGGGGACACCATGGGGACACCATTGGGGATGGTCAAAGGGGGATTGATTTGGGGTGCATTGGGGACAATTTGGGGCCACTTTGGGGCCATTGGGGATGATCCAAGGGGGACCATTGGGACATTTGGGGGGGGAATTGGGGACACATTGGGGACGCATTGGTTGGGGTTGGGATGACGGGTTGGGGACACCATGGGGACATTGGGGATGGTCAAAGGGGGGTTGATTTGGGACATTCTTGGGGTCCATTGGGGACCTTTGGGGCCATTGGGGGTGATCCAAGGGGGTCCATTGGGGACATTCTCGGGGTGCGTTGGGGACATTTGGGGTCATTGGGGACACGTTGGTTGGGTTGGGATGACAGGTTGGGGACACCATGGGGACATTGGGGGTGATCCAAGGGGGGTTGATTGGGGACATTCTCGGAGTGTGTTGGGGACACATTGGGGCCACCTTGGTTGGGGTTGGGTTGATGAGTTGGGGACACCATGGGGACACTGGGGATGGTCAAAGGGTCTTGGGGACACATTGGTTGGGGTTGGGGACACCATGGGGACATTGGAGGTGATCCAAGGGGGGCTGATTGGGGACACTTTAGGGTGGGTTGGGGGACACTTTGGGGACACATTGGGGCCATTGGGGATGGTCCAAGGGGGTTGGGGACACATTGGTTGGGGTTGGGATGGAGAGTTGGGGACATTGGGGACAATCCAAGGGGGTTGGTTGGGGACATTCTTGGGGTCAGTTGGGGACACCATGGGGACATTGGGAGTGATCCAAGGGGTTGCTTGGGGACATTTGCTGGGTTGGGGACACATTGGTTGGGGTTGTGATGATGGGTTGGGGACACCATGGGGCCATTGGGGATGATCCAAGGGTGTTGGGGACATTGGGGACACCTGGAGGGGTTGGGCACACTATGGGGACATTGGGGATGATCCAATGGGGTTGGGGACACATTGGTTGGGTTGGGATGGAGAGTTGGGGACACCATGGGGCCATTGGGGGTGATCCAAGGGGGGTTGATTGGGGACATTCTTGGGGTGGATTGGGGACACCATGGGGTCATTGGGGGCGATCCAAAGGGGGTTGATTGGGGACATTCTTGGGATGCGTTGGGGACACATTGGGGACACATTGGTTGGGGTTGTGATGACGGGTTGGGGACACCATGGGGACATTGGGGATGATCCAAGGGTGTTTGGGACATTGGGGACACCTGGAGGGGTTGGGGACACTATGGGGGACAATGGGGATGATCCAATGGGGTTGGGGACACATTGGTTGGGTTGGAATGACGGGTTGGGGACACCATGGGGCCATTGGGGATGATCCAAGGGTGTTGGGGACATTGGGGACACCTGGAGGGGTTGGGGGACACTATGGGGACATTGGGGATGATCCAAGGGGGGTTGATTGGGGACATTCTTGGGGTGAGTTGGGGACACATTGGGGACATTGGGGGTGATCCAAAGGGGGTTGATTGGGGACATTCTTGGGGTGGGTTGGGGACACATTGGGGCCACTTTGGGGTCATTGGAGGTGATCCAAGGGGGTTGGGGACATTGGGGACATTGAGGGTGATCCAAGGGGGTTGGGGACACATTGGTTGGGTTGGGATGGAGAGTTGGGGACATTTGGGGCCATTGGGGATGATCCAAGGGGGGTTGATTGGGGACATTCTTGGGGTGAGTTGGGGACACCATGGGGTCATTGGGGGTGATCCAAAGGGGGTTGATTTGGGACATTCTTGGGATGCGTTGGGGACACATTGGGGACACATTGGTTGGGGTTGGGATGACAGGTTGGGGACACCATGGGGCCATTGGGGATGATCCAAGGGTGTTGGGGACATTGGGGACACCTGGAGGGGTTGGGGACACTATGGGGACATTGGGGATGATCCAATGGGGTTGGGGACACATTGGTTGGGTTGGGATGACGGGTTGGGGACACCATGGGGCCATTGGGGATGATCCAAGGGTGTTGGGGACATTGGGGACACTTGGAGGGGTTGGGCACACTATGGGGACATTGGGGATGATCCAATCGGGTTGGGGACACATTGGTTGGGTTGGGATGGAGAGTTGGGGACACCATGGGGCCATTGGGGATGATCCAAGGGTGTTGGGGACATTGGGGACACCTGGAGGGGTTGGGGACACTATGGGGACATTGGGGATGATCCAAGGGGGGTTGATTGGGGACATTCTTGGGGTGAGTTGGGGACACATTGGGGACATTGGGGGTGATCCAAAGGGGGTTGATTGGGGACATTCTTGGGGTGGGTTGGGGACACATTGGGGCCACTTTGGGGTCATTGGAGTTGATCCAAGGGGGTTGGGGACATTGGGGACATTGAGGGTGATCCAAGGGGGTTGGGGACACATTGGTTGGGTTGGGATGACGGGTTGGGGACACCATGGGGCCATTGGGGGTGATCCAAGGGGGGTTGATTGGGGACATTCTTGGGGTGGGTTGGGGACACCATGGGGTCAATGGGGGTGATCCAAAGGGGGTTGATTGGGGACATTCTTGGGATGCGTTGGGGACACATTGGGGACACATTGGTTGGGGTTGGGATGACAGGTTGGGGACACCATGGGGCCATTGGGGATGATCCAAGGGTGTTGGGGACATTGGGGACACCTGGAGGGGTTGGGGACACTATGGGGACATTGGGGATGATCCAATGGGGTTGGGGACACATTGGTTGGGTTGGGATGGAGAGTTGGGGACACCATGGGGCCATTGGGGATGATCCAAGGGTGTTGGGGACATTGGGGACACCTGGAGGGGTTGGGGACACTATGGGGACAATGGGGATGATCCAATGGGGTTGGGGACACATTGGTTGGGTTGGGATGGAGAGTTGGGGACACCATGGGGCCATTGGGGGTGATCCAAGGGGGGTTGATTTGGGACATTCTTGGGGTGGGTTGGGGACACCATGGGGTCAATGGGGGTGATCCAAAGGGGGTTGATTGGGGACAATCTTGGGATGCGTTGGGGACACATTGGGGACACATTGGTTGGGGTTGGGATGACAGGTTGGGGACACCATGGGGCCATTGGGGATGATCCAAGGGTGTTGGGGACATTGGGGACACCTGGAGGGGTTGGGCACACTATGGGGACATTGGGGATGATCCAGTCGGGTTGGGGACACATTGGTTGGGTTGGGATGGAGAGTTGGGGACACCATGGGGCCATTGGGGACACATTGGTTGGGTTGGGATGACGAGTTGGGGACACCATGGGGCCATTGGGGGTGATCCAAGGGGGGTTGATTGGGGACATTCTTGGGTTGAGTTGGGGACACATTGGGGACATTGGGGGTGATCCAAAGGGGGTTGATTGGGGACATTCTTGGGGTGGGTTGGGGACACATTGGGGCCACTTTGGGGTCATTGGAGTTGATCCAAGGGGGTTGGGGACATTGGGGACATTGAGGGTGATCCAAGGGGGTTGGGGACACATTGGTTGGGTTGGGATGGAGAGTTGGGGACACCATGGGGCCATTGGGGGTGATCCAAGGGGGGTTGATTGGGGACATTCTCGGGGTGTGTTGGGGACACCATGGGGACATTGTGGCCACCTCGGGGTGCCGTGTCCCCTCAGATGGCGACGCTCTCGGTGACGCGCGGGGGGTCCAGGTACGGGTACGGCAGCTCCAGACGCCGGTTCCGGTCCCCGATGCGGCGAGATATGGCGGCCAAGCGGCGGCGGAACCGACCAATCAGGCGCTGGGCGGCGGCCCCAACCAGCAGCTCCGGGCAGCGGGACCCCAGGGGGCGCTGTGGGGCATGAGGGGTGGGTTATGGGGGGCCCGGACGCCTGGGTCCCTTTGGGGTCATGGGGAGCCCACCAAGATGCCTGGGACCCTTTGGGGTCCAATCAGACGCCTGGGTCCCTCTGGGGTCCACCCGGATGCCTGGGTCCCTTCAGGATCATAGGGAGCCCACCCGGATGCCTGGGTCCCTTTGGGGTCCATCTGGACGCCTGCGTCCCTTCGGGGTCATGGGGAGCCCACCCGGACGCCTGGGTCCCTTTGGGGTCATGGGGAGCCCACCCGGATGCCTGGGTCCCTTTGGGGTCATAGGGAGCCCACCCGGATGCCTGGGTCCCTTTGGGGTCATGGGGAGCCCACCCAGATGCCTGGGTCCCTTTGGGGTCCACCCGGATGCCTGGGTCCCTTTGGGGTCATGGGGAGCCCACCCGGATGCCTGGGTCCCTTTGGGGTCATAGGGAGCCCACCCGGATGCCTGGGTCCCTTTGGGGTCTACCCGGACGCCTGGGTCCCTTCGGGGTAGTGGGGAGCCCACCCGGATGCCCGGGTCCCTTTGGGGTCCACCCGGACGCCTGGGTCCCTTCGGGGTCATGGGGAGCCCACCCGGATGCCTGGGTCCCTTTGGGGTCCACCCGGATGCCTGGGTCCCTTTGGGGTCATGGGGAGCCCACCCGGACGCCTGGGTCCCTTTGGGGTCATGGGGAGCCCACCCGGATGCCTGGGTCCCTTTGGGGTCCACCCGGACGCCTGGGTCCCTTTGGGGTCATGGGGAGCCCACCCGGACGCCTGGGTCCCTTTGGGGTCATGGGGAGCCCACCCGGATGCCTGGGTCCCTTTGGGGTCCACCCGGACGCCTGGGTCCCATGGAGTGTACACCCGAATGCCTGGGTCCCTCCTGAATATCTGGGTCCCCCCCGAACTCCTGGGTCCCCCCCAAACTCCTGTGTCCCTCCGGAACTCCTGGGTCCTCCCGAACGCCTGGGTCCCCTCCCAAACTCCTGGGTCTGCCCCGAACTCCTGGGTCCCCCCGAACCCCTGTGTCCTCCCGAACTCCTGGGTCCCCTCTCGAACTCCTGGGTCCCTCCGAACTCCTGGGTCCCCCAAACTCCTGTGTCCCCCAAACTCCTGTGTCCCCCAAACTCCTGAGATCCTCCCGAACTCCTGGGTCCCCCTGTAACTCCTGGGTCCCCTGAACTCCTGGGTCCCCCCGAACTCCTGGGTCCCTCCCAAACTCCTGGGTCCCCCAGACTCCTGGGTCCTCCTGTAACTCCTGGGTCCCCCGAACTCCTGTGTCCCTCCCGAACTCCTGGGTCCCCTGAACTCCTGGGTCCCCCCGAACTCCTGGGTCCCCTCCCGAACTCCTGGGTCCCTCCGAACTCCTGGGTCCCCCAAACTCCTGTGTCCCCCAAACTCCTGAGATCCTCCCGAACTCCTGGGTCCCCCAAACTCCTGGGTCCCCCCAAACTCCTGGGTCCCCTCCCGAACTCCTGGGTCCCTCCCGAACTCCTGGGTCCCCCGAACTCCTGTGTCCCTCCCGAACTCCTGGGTCCCCTGAACTCCTGGGTCCCCCCGAACTCCTGGGTCCCCTCCCGAACTCCTGGGTCCCTCCGAACTCCTGGGTCCCCCAAACTCCTCTGTCCCCCAAACTCCTGAGATCCTCCCGAACTCCTGGGTCCCCTAAACTCCTGGGTCCCCCCAAACTCCTGGGTCCCCTCCCGAACTCCTGGGTCCCTCCGAACTCCTGGGTCCCCCAAACTCCTCTGTCCCCCAAACTCCTGAGATCCTCCCGAACTCCTGGGTCCCCCAAACTCCTGGGTCCCCTAAACTCCTGAGATCCTCCCGAACTCCTGGGTCCCCCTGAACTCCTGGGTCCCCCAGACTCCTGGGTCCCCCAAACTCCTGAGATCCTCCCGAACTCCTGGGTCCCCCGAACTCCTGGGTCCCTCCAAACTCCTGGGTCCCCCTGAACTCCTGGGTCCCCTGAACTCCTGTGTCCCCCAAACTCCTGAGATCCTCCCGAACTCCTGGGTCCCCTGAACTCCTGGGTCCCTCCCGAACTCCTGGGTCCCCCAGACTCCTGGGTCCCCCTGTAACTCCTGGGTCCCCTGAACTCCTGGGTCCCCCCGAACTCCTGGGTCCCTCCCAAACTCCTGGGTCCCCCAGACTCCTGGGTCCTCCTGTAACTCCTGGGTCCCCCGAACTCCTGTGTCCCTCCCGAACTCCTGGGTCCCCTGAACTCCTGGGTCCCCCCGAACTCCTGGGTCCCCTCCCGAACTCCTGGGTCCCTCCGAACTCCTGGGTCCCCCAAACTCCTCTGTCCCCCAAACTCCTGAGATCCTCCCGAACTCCTGGGTCCCCCAAACTCCTGGGTCCCCCCAAACTCCTGGGTCCCCTCCCGAACTCCTGGGTCCCTCCCGAACTCCTGGGTCCCCCGAACTCCTGTGTCCCTCCCGAACTCCTGGGTCCCCTGAACTCCTGGGTCCCCCCGAACTCCTGGGTCCCCTCCCGAACTCCTGGGTCCCCCCGAACTCCTGGGTCCCCCAAACTCCTGTGTCCCCCAAACTCCTGAGATCCTCCCGAACTCCTGGGTCCCCTAAACTCCTGGGTCCCCCCAAACTCCTGGGTCCCCTCCCGAACTCCTGGGTCCCTCCGAACTCCTGGGTCCCCCAAACTCCTCTGTCCCCCAAACTCCTGAGATCCTCCCGAACTCCTGGGTCCCCCTGAACTCCTGGGTCCCCTAAACTCCTGGGTCCCCCCGAACTCCTGGGTCCCCTCCCGAACTCCTGGGTCCCCCCGAACTCCTGGGTCCCCCAAACTCCTGTGTCCCCCAAACTCCTGAGATCCTCCCGAACTCCTGGGTCCCCTAAACTCCTGGGTCCCCTCCTGAACTCCTGGGTCCCCCCGAACTCCTGGGTCCCCCTGAACTCCTGAGATCCTCCCGAACTCCTGGGTCCCCCAGACTCCTGTGTCCCCCAAACTCCTGAGATCCTCCCGAACTCCTGGGTCCCCCAAACTCCTGGGTCCCCCCGAACTCCTGGGTCCCCCAAACTCCTGTGTCCCCCAAACTCCTGAGATCCTCCCGAACTCCTGGGTCCCCTAAACTCCTGGGTCCCCCCGAACTCCTGAGATCCTCCCGAACTCCTGGGTCCCCCAAACTCCTGGGTCCCCTCCTGAACTCCTGGGTCCCCCCGAACTCCTGGGTCCCCCTGAACTCCTGGGTCCCCCAAACTCCTAAGATCCTCCCGAACTCCTGGGTCCCCCCGAACTCCTGGGTCCCCCAAACTCCTGTGTCCCCCAAACTCCTGAGATCCTCCCGAACTCCTGGGTCCCCTAAACTCCTGGGTCCCCCCGAACTCCTGAGATCCTCCCGAACTCCTGGGTCCCCCCCGAACTCCTGGGTCCCCTCCCGAACTCCTGGGTCCCTCCGAACTCCTGGGTCCCCCAAACTCCTAAGATCCTCCCGAACTCCTGGGTCCCCCCGAACTCCTGGGTCCCCCTGAACTCCTGGGTCCCCCAAACTCCTAAGATCCTCCCGAACTCCTGGGTCCCCCCGAACTCCTGGGTCCCCCAGACTCCTGGGTCCCCCTGTAACTCCTGGGTCCCCAGACTCCTGTGTCCCTCCCGAACTCCTGGGTCCCCTGAACTCCTGGGTCCCCTGAACTCCTGGGTCCCCCAAACTCCTAAGATCCTCTCGAACTCCTGGGTCCCCCTGAACTCCTGTGTCCCTCCCGAACTCCTGGGTCCCCCAGACTCCTGGGTCCCCCTGAACTCCTGGGTCCCTCCGAACTCCTGGGTCCCCCAATCTCCTGTGTCCCCCAAACTCCTGAGATCCTCCCGAACTCCTGGGTCCCCCTGAACTCCTGGGTCCCCCAGACTCCTGGGTCCCCCCGAACTCCTGGGTCCCCCTGTAACTCCTGGCTTCCCTGAACTCCTGTGTCCCTCCCGAACTCCTGGGTCCCCCCGGACGCCTGGGTCCCCCCGGACGCCTGGGTCCCTCACCGGCTGCCCCCCCTCGTAGCTGACGACGCTCAGCAGGGCCAGCAGGGCGCCGGTGGCCGCGGGGGACGGGAGGGTCCCCAGGAACCGCTGCTCGGTGGCCTCGGCCTTTGTCACCGGGGGGTCCCCCTGCAGGGTCCCCGGCGTGTTGGGCATCCAGGCGGCAAAGTCGTACTGGGGGACAACATGGGGGGGTCAGAGGGGACCCAGGCGTCCGGGTGTCCCCACCCCCCCATCGCCACACCCGGCTCGGTGTCACTCGGGTGCCACCGGGGTCACTTGGGGGTGTTGTCACGGTAACAAGTGGCTCTATGACCTACATAGGGTCTCTTCACCCACCATGTCCCCATGTGTCACCAGGTGTCCCCAAGTGTCACCGAGGTGGCTCCATGACCTCCATGGGGTCCCTCTACCCTCCATGTGTCCCCAATGTCCCCATTGTCCCCAACACCCCCAATGTCCCCAATGCCCCCAATGCCCCCGATGCCCCCGATGACCCCAATGTCCCCAATGACCCCAATGTCCCCAATGACCCCAACACCCCCAATGTCCCCAATGCCCCCAATGTCCCCAATGTCCCCAATGTCCCCAATGACCCCAACACCCCCAATGTCCACAATGCCCCCAATGTCCCCAATGACCCCAACACCCCCAATGCCCCCAATGTGCTCAATGACCCCAATGTCCCCAATGACCCCCAATGTCCCCAATGTCCCCAATGCGCTCAATGCCCCCAATGTCCCCAGTGCCCCCTATGACCCCAGTGCCCCCAATGTCCCCAATGCCCCCAATGTCCCCAATGTCCCCAATGACCCCAATGTCCCCAATGACCCCAACACCCCCAATGCCCCCAATGTCCCCAATGTCCCCAATGACCCCAATGTCCCCAATGCCCCCAATGACCCCAATGTCCCCAATGTCCCCAATGCCCCCAATGACCCCAATGTCCCAAATGACCCCATTGCCCCCAATGCCCCCAATGTCTCCAATGCGCTCAATGACCCCAATGTCCCCAGTGCCCTCATTGTCCCCAAAGCCCCCAATGACTCCAATGCCCCCAATGTCCCCATTGACCCCAATGTCCCCAATGCCCCCAATGTCCCCATTGTCCCCAATGTCCCCAATGACCCCAACACCCCCAATGCCCCCCAATGTCCCCAATGTCCCCATTGTCCCCAATGTCCCCAATGCCCTCATTGTCCCCAATGCCCCCAATGACTCCAATGACCCCAATGTCCCCAATGACCCCAATGCCCCCAATGTCCCCATTGTCCCCAATGCCCCCAATGACTCCAATGACCCCAATGCCCCCAATGACCCCAATGTCCCCAATGCCCCCAATGACCCCAATGTCCCAAATGACCCCAACACCTCCAATGCCCCCAATGTCTCCAATGCGCTCAATGACCCCAATGTCCCCAATGACCCCAATGCCTCCAATGACCCCAATGTCCTCATTGACCCCAATGTCCCCATTGTCCCCAATGCCCACAATGACCCCAATGACCCCAATGACCCCAATGCCCCCAATGTCCCCAATGTCCCCATTGTCCCCAATGCCCACAATGACCCCATTGACCCCAATGTCCCCAATGCCCCCAATGACCCCAATGTCCCCAATGACCCCAATGCCCCCAATGCCCCCAACACCCCCCAATGTCCCCAATGCCCCGTTGTCCCCAATGTCCCCAGTGTCCCCACTTGGCCGCTGTTGACAGCCGAGTGCCGGGCGGAGCAGCAGAACATGATCATGGTCGTGAACTTGACCAGCTCAGGGCGGGTCAGGAGCTGGGACGGGAAACCTGGTGACATCACAATGACATCAGCGATGATGTTGGCGATGACGTCACCCACGCGGGGTCCCCCATCCCACCCCCATAATGGTGTAAGTGGGGTCATCACGTTGTCAACTTGTCATGTGACCTTGACCTCGAACACAACGTGACCGTGACGACAGCCACGATGTCACCACGATGTCACCACCACCGTCCCCATGACCGTCCCCATCTCCACCATGTGCCCATGATGGCCCCATGTCCCCCTGTCCCCATGTCCCCATGTCCCCCTGCCCCCATGTCCCCATATCCCCATGTCCCCATATCCCCATGTCCCCATGTCCCCATATCCCCATGTCCCCATATCCCCCTGTCCCCATGTCCCCATGTCCCCCTGTCCCCATGTCCCCATGTCCCCATATCCCCATGTCCCCATGTCCCCATGTCCCCCTGTCCCCATGTCCCCATGTCCCCATATCCCCCTGTCCCCATGTCCCCATATCCCCCTGTCCCCATGTCCCCATATCCCCATATCCCCATGTCCCCATATCCCCCTGTCCCCATGTCCCCATATCCCCCTGTCCCCATGTCCCCATATCCCCATGTCCCCATATCCCCATGTCCCCATATCCCTATGTCCCCATGTCCCCATGTCCCCATATCCCTATGTCCCCATGTCCCCATATCCCCATGTCCCATATCCCCATGTCCCCATATCCCCCTGTCCCCATATCCCCATGTCCCCATATCCCCATGTCCCCCAACCCCATGACCCCAATGTCCCTATGTCCCCTGTCCCCCCGTATCCCCCCAAAGTCCCCATGTCCCCCTGACATCCCCATGTCCCCCGATGTCCCCATGTCCCCTGTCCCCTACCTGACTGCTGGTTCCCCAGCACGGCGTATGTGAAGATGTCCCCCACCCAGCTCTGCAGCTCCTCGTCCTCGGCCACCTCCTTGTCACCGGGGTAGTGAAGTGACACCACCCCCTGCACCAGGCTGGGGACATTGGGACAGGTTAACACCAGCTTTGTGCTCCTTGTCCCTATGTCCCCCTGTCCCCATATCCCCATGTCCCCCTGTCCCCGTGTCCCATATCCCCATGTCCCCCTGTCCCCATGTTCCCATATCCCATGTCCCAATGTCCCTATGTCCCCATGTCCCCATATCCCCATATCCCCATGTCCCCATATCCCCTTGTCCCCATGTCCCTATATCCCCATGTCCCCATATCCCCATGTCCCCATGTCCCCCTGTCCCCCCATATCCCCATGTCCCCATGTCCCTGTGTCCCATATCCCCATGTCCCCCTGTCGCCATGTCCCTATATCCCCATGTCCCCATGTCCCATGTCCCCATGTCCCCATTTCCCCCATCCCCATATCCCCATGTCCCCATGTCCCCATGTCCCCATATCCCCATGTCCCCATATCCCCTTGTCCCCGTGTCCCTATATCCCCATGTTCCCATGTCCCCCTGTCCCCATATCCCCATGTCCCCCTGTCCCCATGTCCCTATATCCCCATGTCCCCATGTCCCATATCCCCATGTCCCCATTTCCCCCTATCCCCATGTCCCCCTGTCCCCATATCCCCTTATCCCCATGTCCCTATATCCCCATGTCCCCCTGTCCCCATATCCCCATGTCCCTATATCCCCATGTTCCCATTTCCCCATGTCCCCATGTCCCATGTCCCCATTTCCCCCTGTCCCCATGTCTCCCTGTCCCCATGTCCCTATATCCCCATGTCCCCATGTCCCCATGTCCCATGTCCCCATGTCCCCATGTCCCCCTGTCCCCATATCCCCATGTCCCCATATCCCCTTGTCCCCATGTCCCCATGTCCCCATGTCCCCCTGTCCCCATATCCCCATATCCCCATGTCCCCATATCCCCATGTCCCCATATCCCCATGTTCCCATTTCCCCATGTCCCCATGTCCCCATTTCGCCCTATCCCCATGTCTCCCTGTCCCCATGTCCCATGTCCCCCTGTCCCCATATCCCCATGTCCTCATTGTCCCCACATCTCCATGTCCCATGTCACCCATATCCCCTGTCCCCATGTCCCCCTATCCCCATATCCCCATGTCCTATGTCCCCATATCCCCATATCCCCATATCCCCATATTCCCATATCCCCATATCCCCTATCCCCATGTCCCCATGCCCCCATACCCCATGTCCCCATTGTCCCCATTGTCCCCATATCCCCTGTCCCCACCTCTCCATGGCCGCCCAGATCTCCAGCGCATCATCGCGATAGTAGTAGTTGGGGACAAGTGCCACCCCCCTGTCCTCGATGTCCTCGGGGACACACAGCTCCCGGTAGGTCAAGGCCGCCGTCCCCCGGGCCACCAGCTCCAGTGTCCCCTCCCGCCCCACGGCCGTGGCCTGGGGACGTCACCACCCCCTCAGTGTCCCCTGTGGCACCCGGGGGCCACCCAGGGGACAGGGGGTCACCATGGGGACCCAGGTGTCCGGGTGTCACCAAGGGAGTGTGGGGGTATGGGGGACATGGGGGTCTGGATGTCACCAAGGGGGACCCAGGTGTCCGGGTGTTACCAAGGGAGTGTGGGGGTATGGGGGACATGGGGGTCTGGATGTCACCAAGGGGGACCCAGGTGTCTGGGTGTCACCAAGGGAGTGTGGGGGTGTGGGGGACATGGGGGTCTGGATGTCACCAAGGGGGACCCAGGTGTCCGGGTGTCACCAAGGGAGTGTGGGGGTGTGGGGGACATGGGGGTCTGGGTGTCACCAAGGGGACATGTGGGTCTCAGTGTCACCAAGGGGGACCCAGGTGTCTGGGTGTCACCACATGGACCCAGGGCTGTGGGTGTCACCAAGGGGACCCAGGGGTGTCACCAAGGGGACCCAGGTGTCCGAGTGTCACCACAGGGGTCCCAGGGGTATGGGTGCCATTGAGGGGACACAGGTGTCACCAAGGGGACCCAGGGGTGTCACCAAGGGGACCCAGGTGTCCGGGTGCCACCAAGGGAGTCCCAGGGGTATGGGGGACATTTAGGGGACATGGGTGTCACCAAGGGGACCCAGGGGTGTCACCAAGGGGACCCAGGTGTCCGAGTGTCACCACAGGGGTCCCAGGGTGCCATTGAGGGGACACGGGTGTCACCAAGGGGACCCAGGGGTGTCACCAAGGGGACATGGGGGTCTGGGTGTCACCAAGGGCACCCAGAGGTGTCACCAAGGGGACACAGGTGTCCGGGTGCCACCAAGGGAGTCCCAGGGGTATGGGGGACATTGAGGGGACATGGGTGTCACCAAGGGCACCCAGGGGTGTCACCAAGGGGACCCAGGTGTCCGAGTGTCACCACAGGGGTCCCAGGGTGCCATTGAGGGGACACGGGTGTCACCAAGGGGACATGGGGGTCTGGGTGTCACCAAGGGGACCCAGGTGTCCGGGTGCCACCATGGGGGTCCCAGGGGTGTGGGTGCCATTGAGGGGACAGGGGTGTCACTCAGGTGATAGGAGGGTGTGGGTGTCACCAAGGGGGACCCAGGGGTGTCACCAAGGGGACATGGGGGTCTGGGTGTCACCAAGGGCACCCAGAGGTGTCACCAAGGGGACCCAGGTGTCCGGGTGCCACCGAGGGAGTCCCAGGGGTATGGGGGACATTTAGGGGACATGGGTGTCACCAAGGGGACCCAGGGGTGTCACCAAGGGGACCCAGGTGTCCGAGTGTCACCACAGGGGTCCCAGGGTGCCATTGAGGGGACACGGGTGTCACCAAGGGGACATGGGGGTCTGGGAGTCACCAAGGGGGACCCAGGTGTCCGGGTGTCACCACAGGGGTCCCAGGGGTGTGGGTGCCATTGAGGGGACAGGGGTGTCACTCAGGTGACATGAGGGTGTGGGTGTCACCAAGGGGGACCCAGGGGTGTCACCAAGGGGACATGGGGGTCTGGGTGTCACCAAGGGCACCCAGAGGTGTCACCAATGGGACCCAGGTGTCCAGGTGCCACCGAGGGAGTCCCAGGGGTATGGGGGACATTTAGGGGACATGGGTGTCACCAAGGGGACCCAGGGGTGTCACCAAGGGGACCCAGGTGTCCGAGTGTCACCACAGGGGTCCCAGGGTGCCATTGAGGGGACACGGGTGTCACCAAGGGGACATGGGGGTCTGGGTGTCACCAAGGGGACCCAGGGGTGTCACCAAGGGGGACCCAGGTGTCTGGGTGTCACCAAGGGAGTGTGGGGGTATGGGGGACATGGGGGTCTGGGTGTCACCAAGGGGACATGTGGGTCTCAGTGTCACCAAGGGGGACCCAGGTGTCTGGGTGTCACCACGTGGACCCAGGGCTGTGGGTGTCACCAAGGGGACCCAGGGGTGTCACCAAGGGGACCCAGGTGTCCGAGTGTCACCACAGGGGTCCCAGGGGTATGGGTGCCATTGAGGGGACACGGGTGTCACCAAGGGGACCCAGGGGTGTCACCAAGGGGACCCAGGTGTCCGAGTGTCACCACAGGGGTCCCAGGGTGCCATTGAGGGGACACGGGTGTCACCAAGGGGACATGGGGGTCTGGGAGTCACCAAGGGGACCCAGGGGTGTCACCAAGGGGGACCCAGGTGTCCGGGTGTCACCGAGGGAGTGTGGGGGTATGGGGGACATGGGGGTCTGGGTGTCACCAAGGGGGACCCAGGTGTCCGGGTGTCACCAAGGGAGTGTGGGGGTATGGGGGACATGTGGGTCTCAGTGTCACCAAGGGGACATGTGGGTCTCAGTGTCACCAAGGGGGACCCAGGTGTCTGGGTGTCACCACATGGACCCAGGGCTGTGGGTGTCACCAAGGGGACCCAGGGGTGTCACCAAGGGGGACCCAGGTGTCCGAGTGTCACCACAGGGGTCCCAGGGGTATGGGTGCCATTGAGGGGACACAGGTGTCACCAAGGGGACCCAGGGGTGTCACCAAGGGGACCCAGGTGTCCGAGTGTCACCACAGGGGTCCCAGGGGTGTGGGTGACATTGAGGGGACAGGGGTGTCACTCAGGTGACATGAGGGTGCGGGTGTCACCAAGGGGGACCCAGGGGTGTCACCAAGGGGACATGGGGGTCTGGGTGTCACCAAGGGCACCCAGAGGTGTCACCAAGGGGACCCAGGTGTCCGGGTGCCACCGAGGGAGTCCCAGGGGTATGGGGGACATTTAGGGGACATGGGTGTCACCAAGGGGACCCAGGGGTGTCACCAAGGGGACCCAGGTGTCCGAGTGTCACCACAGGGGTCCCAGGGGTATGGGTGCCATTGAGGGGACACGGGTGTCACCAAGGGGACCCAGGGGTGTCACCAAGGGGACCCAGGTGTCCAAGTGTCACCACAGGGGTCCCAGGGGTGTGGGTGACATTGAGGGGACAGGGGTGTCACTCAGGTGACATGAGGGTGCGGGTGTCACCAAGGGGGACCCAGGGGTGTCACCAAGGGGACATGGGGGTCTGGGTGTCACCAAGGGCACCCAGAGGTGTCACCAAGGGGACACAGGTGTCCGGGTGCCACCAAGGGAGTACCAGGGGTATGGGGGACATTTAGGGGACATGGGTGTCACCAAGGGTATCCAGGGGTGTCACCAAGGGTGATTGGGGTCATTGAGGGGACACGGGTGTCACCAAGGGGTCCCAAAGGTATGGGGGACATTAGGGGACACGGGTGTCACCTGGTCGATGATGCCACCAGGGTTGAGCAGCGACTCCCGTGCCAGAATGTTGATGTGGAAGGTGAAGCGGAAATGGGGCAGAAGCAGCTGGGGACACAATGGAGACATTGGGGGCATTGGGGACTTTGGGGTCAATGGGGACATTGGGGTCATTGGGGACATTGGGGGCATTGGGAGCAATGGGGGCATTGGGGGCAATGCGGACAATGGGGGCAGTGGGGACAATGGGGACAATGGGGTCATTGGGGATAATGGGGGCATTGGAGTCATTGGGGACAATGGGGGCATTGGGAGCATTGGGATATTGGGGGCATTGGGGTCATTGGGGACATTGGGAACATTGAGGGCAATGAGGGCATTTGGGACATTGGAAACAATGGGGGCACTGGGGACACTGGAGACATTGGGGTCAATGGGGACATTGGGGGCATTGGGGGCAATGGGGGCATTGGGGGCAATGGGGACATTGGGGACATTGGGGGCATTGGGGGCATTGGGAGCAATGGGGGCACTGGGGCAATGGGGACAATGGGGGCATTGAGGACATTGGAGACATTGGGGTCAATGGGGACATTGGGGGCAATGGGGACATTGGGTACATTGGGGTCAATGGGAACATTGGGGGCACTGGGGTCATTGGAGTCAATGGGAACATTGGGGTCAATGGGAACATTGGGGGCATTGGGGTCATTGGGGACATTGGGGTCAATGGGAACATTGGGGGCATTGGGATCAATGGGGACATTGGAGACATTGGGGTGCAGTTTTTAGGGTGCAATTTTTGGGGTGCACTTTCAAGGGGCAGATTTCAGGGTGCACGTTGGGGTGCACATTTGGGGGTGCAGTTCCAGGTACCTGGTGTATGGGATGAGCCGCGGGCAGGCGCTGGGTGGCCACGGCGAAGGTCTCGGCCAGGAAGTGGGTGCTGAGCAGGTGGGTGACGAGCTCGTGCTGCGTGAAGTGGGCGCCGCGCACCCACAGCTTGGCCAGCGCCCAGCACCAGGGGGCGTCCTGCGGCGTGAAGATGGGGACGCCGGGGTCCTGGGACAGCTGGGGGGACACGGGGACATTGGGATCAATGGGGGCATTGGGGTCAATGGGGGCATTGGGGGCAATGGGGGCAATGGGGGCATTGGGGTCAATGGGGGCATTGGGGGCAATGGGGGCAATGGGGGCATTTGGGACATTGGGGTCAATGGGGGCATTGGGGGCATTGGGGACATTGGGGGCAATGGGGACATTGGGGACATCGGGGACAGTGGGGGCAATGGGGGTAATGGGGACATTGGGGGCAATGGGGACACTGGGGGCACTGGGGACATTGGAGGCAATGGGGACATTGGGGACATTGGGGGCAATGGGGACATCAGGGTCATTGAGGGCAATGGGGGCACTGGGGGCATTGGGGGCAATGGGGGCATTGGGGACATTGGGGTCAATGGGGGCATTGGGGGCATTGGGGACATTGGGGGCAATGGGGACATTGGGGACATCGGGGACAGTGGGGGCAATGGGGGTAATGGGGACATTGGGGGCAATGGGGACAGTGGGGGCATTGGGGACATTGGGGACATTGTGGGCAATGGGGACACTGAGGGCACTGGGGACATTGGAGGCAATGGGGACATTGGGGACATTGGGGGCAATGGGGACATCAGGGTCATTGAGGGCAATGGGGGCACTGGGGGCAATGGGGACATCAGGGTCATTGAGGGCAATGGGGGCACTGGGGGCATTGGGGACATTGGGGACAATGGGGACAATGGGGACATTGGGGGCAATGGGGACATTGGGGGCATTGGGGGCAATGGGGACATCAGGGTCATTGAGGGCAATGGGGGCACTGGGGGCATTGGGGGCAATGGGGGCATTGGGGACATTGGGGTCAATGGGGGCATTGGGGGCATTGGGGACATTGGGGGCAATGGGGACATTGGGGGCAATGGGGACAGTGGGGACATTGGGGACATTGGGGACATTGTGGGCAATGGGGACACTGAGGGCACTGGGGACATTGGAGGCAATGGGGACATTGGGGACATTGGGGGCAATGGGGACATCAGGGTCATTGAGGGCAATGGGGCACTGGGGGCAATGGGGACATCAGGGTCATTGAGGGCAATGGGGGCACTGGGGGCATTGGGGACATTGGGGACAATGGGGACAATGGGGACATTGGGGGCAATGGGGACATTGGGGGCATTGGGGGCAATGGGGACATCAGGGTCATTGAGGGCAATGGGGGCACTGGGGGCATTGGGGGCAATGGGGGCATTGGGGACATTGTGGGCAATGGGGACACTGAGGGCACTGGGGACATTGGAGGCAATGGGGACATTGGGGACATTGGGGGCAATGGGGACATTGGGGACATAGGGGACAGTGGGGGCAATGGAGGTAATGGGGACATTGGGGGCAATGGGGACTGTGGGGGCATTGGGGACATTGGGGACATTGTGGGCAATGGGGACACTGACAGCACTGGGGACATTGGAGGCAATGGGGACATTGGGGACATTGGGGGCAATGGGGACATCAGGGTCATTGAGGGCAATGGGGGCACTGGGGGCAATGGGGACATCAGGGTCATTGAGGGCAATGGGGGCACTGGGGGCATTGGGTACATTGGGGACAATGGGGACAATGGGGGCATTGGGGGCAATGGGGACATTGGGGGCAATGGGGACATCAGGGTCATTGAGGGCAATGGGGGCACTGGGGGCATTGGGGGCAATGGGGGCATTGGGGACATTGGGGTCAATGGGGGCATTGGGGGCATTGGGGACATTGGGGGCAATGGGGACATTGGGGACATAGGGGACAGTGGGGGCAATGGAGGTAATGGGGACATTGGGGGCAATGGGGACAGTGGGGGCATTGGGGACATTGGGGACATTGTGGGCAATGGGGACACTGACAGCACTGGGGACATTGGAGGCAATGGGGACATTGGGGACATTGGGGGCAATGGGGACATTGGGAGCAATGGGGACATCAGGGTCATTGAGGGCAATGGGGGCACTGGGGACATTGGGGGCAATGGGGACAATGGGGACATTGGGGACATTGGGGGCAGTGGGGACATTGGGGGCATTGGGGGCAATGGGGACATCAGGGTCATTGAGGGCAATGGGGGCATTGGGGGCAATGGGGGCATTAGGGGGATTGGGGTCAATAAGGGCATTGGGGTCATTGAGAGCATTGGGGACATTGGGGGCATTGGGGGCATTGGGGTCAATGGGGACATTGGGGACATTGGGGGCATTGGGGACATTGGGGTCAATGGGGCCTTTGGGGGCAATGGGGACATTGGGGGCATTGGGGATATTGGGGTCAATGGGGACATTGGGGGTAAAGGGGTCATTGGGTCATTGGGGACATTGGGGACATCGGGGTCAATGGGGCCTTTGGGGGCAATGGGGACATTGGGGGCATTGGGGACAATGGGGACATTGGGGACAATGGGGACATTGGGGGCAATGGGGACATTGGGGACAATGGGGACATTGGGGGCATTGGGGGCAATGGGGACATTGGGGACACCATGGGGATATGGTGGGACATGGGGCAGGGGTATATGGGGACACGGGGCCACGTGACCGGTACCTGGATGGCGATTGGCCGCAGTTCCCCTTGGGGGTTCAGCCACAGCAGACAAATGGCGGGGGCCACGCTCTGGGGGGCGCCCCCCAGTGGCCGCGTGTAGACACCGCGCAGCATGGCGTAGTCGGCAAGGAACAAGCGGCCCCCCTGCGCCGCCGGACACCTGGGTCCCTCGGACGCCGGGGTCCTTCACAGGGTCCAGGGATCCCCCGCAAGACCCTCCCCTAAAACCTGGGTCCCTCCTGAACTCCTGGGTCCCTCGGATGCCTGGGTCCCTCCCGAACTCCTGGGTCCCTTGGACGCCTGGGTCTCTCCCACAGGCCAGGGATCCCCCACAAGACCCTCCCCTAACACCTGAGTCCCTCCTGAACTCCTGGGTCCCTCGGATGCCTGGGTCCCTCCCGAACTCCTGGGTCCCTCCCCGAACTCCTGGGTCCCCCCCGAACTCCTGGGTCCCCTCCCTGAACTGCTGGGTCCCTCCTTAGAACTCCTGGGTCCCCCCGAACTCCTGGGTCCCTCCTTGATTCCTGGGTCCCTCCTGTACTCCTGGGTCCCCTCCCCGAACTCCTGGGTCCCTCCTGTACTCCTGGGTCCCTCCCCGAACTCCTGGGTCCCCCCCGAACTCCTGGGTCCCCTCCCTGAACTGCTGGGTCCCTCCTTAGAACTCCTGGGTCCCCCCGAACTCCTGGGTCCCCTCTCTGAACACCTGGGTCCCTCCCAATTCCTGGGTCCCCCCCCCCGAACTCCTGGGTCCCTCCCGCACTCCTGGGTCCCCTCCCCGAACTCCTGGGTTCCCCCATACTCCTGGGTCCCTCCCGAACTCCTGGGTCCCCTCCCTGAGCTGCTGGGTCCCTCCCGAACTCCTGGGTCCCTCCCGAACGCCTGGGTCCCCCCAATTTTTGGGGTCCCCCCTCACCTCCATCTCCTGCTGCAGGGACGTGTGGGGCCCCAGGCTTGGGGCCACCATATGTGGGGTGACGGGGAAGTTGGGGGGCAGCTGGTGGCAGCGGCGCAGCAGGACGGGGTTCACCCCACTCAGGTACTGCGCCCCGAAAAACGCGTCGTCCCGCCAGTGCTGCAGCACGTACTCTGCGGGGCCCGGACGCCTGGGTCCCTCGGACGCCTGGGTCCCTTTTGTCCCACCGTGGCCACCCCCAGACGCCTGGGTCCCTCCCATGTTCCTCCCGAACTCCTGGGTCCCCCCATAACTCGCCATGTTCCTCCCGAACTCCTGGGTCCCTTGGATACCTGGGTCCCTTTTGTCCCACCATGGACCCTCCCGAACTCCTGGGTCTCTCAGACACCTGGGTCCCTTTTGTCCCAGCGTGGCCACCCCCAGACGCCTGGGTCCCTCCCATGTTCCTCCCGAACTCCTGGGTCCCCCCATAACGCCCCATGTTCCCCCCGAACTCCTGGGTCCCCCCATAACTCGCCATGTTCCTCCCGAACTCCTGGGTCCCTCAGACGCCTGGGTCCCTTTTGTCCCACCATGGGCCCTCCCGAACTCCTGGGTCCCTCGGACGCCTGGGTCCCTTTTGTCCCACCGTGGCCACCCCCAGACGCCTGGGTCCCTCCCATGTTCCTCCCGAACTCCTGGGTCCCCCCATAACGCCCCATGTTCCCCCCGAACTCCTGGGTCCCCCCATAACTCGCCATGTCCCTCCCGAACTCCTGGGTCCCTTGGATACCTGGGTCCCTTTTGTCCCACCATGGGCCCTCCCGAACTCCTGGGTCCCTCGGACGCCTGGGTCCCTTTTGTCCTACCGTGGCCACCCCCAGACGCCTGGGTCCCTCCCATGTTCCTCCCGAACTCCTGGGTCCCCCCATAACTCGCCATGTTCCTCCCGAACTCCTGGGTCCCTCAGACGCCTGGGTCCCTTTTGTCCCACCATGGGCCCTCCCGAACTCCTGGGTCCCTCGGACGCCTGGGTCCCTTTTGTCCCACCGTGGCCACCCCCAGACACTTGGGTCCCTCCCATGTTCCCCCCGAACTCCTGGGTCCCCCCATAACTCGCCATGTTCCTCCCGAACTCCTGGGTCCCTTGGATACCTGGGTCCCTTTTGTCCCACCATGGACCCTCCCGAACTCCTGGGTCCCTCAGACACCTGGGTCCCTTTTGTCCCAGCGTGGCCACCCCCAGACGCCTGGGTCCCTCCCATGTTCCTCCCGAACTCCTGGGTCCCCCCATAACGCCCCATGTTCCCCCCGAACTCCTGGGTCCCCCCATAACTCGCCATGTTCCTCCCGAACTCCTGGGTCCCTTGGATGCCTGGGTCCCTTTTGTCCCACCATGGGCCCTCCCGAACTCCTGGGTCCCTCGGACGCCTGGGTCCCTTTTGTCCCACCATGGCCACCCCCAGACGCCTGGGTCCCTCCCATGTTCCTCCCGAACTCCTGGGTCCCCCCATAACGCCCCATGTTCCCCCCGAACTCCTGGGTCCCCCCATAACCCCCCACATTCCTCCCGAACTCCTGGGTCCCCCCCAAACACCTCAGTCCCCCAAGTCCCGGATGCCTGGGTCCCTTGGACGCCTGGGTCCTCCTATAACCCCCCATGTTCCTGCTGAACTCCTGGGTGCCCCCCAAACACCTCAGTCCCCCAAGTCCTGGACACCTGGGTCCCTCCCGGACGCCTGGGTCCCTCCCGGACGCCTGGGTCCCCCTTGTACCCACCTGCTATGGGGGTCCCGGGTTTCCCCAGAGCCGCGTGAAGCTCCTCAAAGCTCTTCCAGGAGGCACCGCAGCGACGGAACCGGAGTTGCCTGGGGACATTGGGGACATTGGGGTCATTTGGGACATTGGGGACATTGGGGTCATTGGGGTCAATGGGGACATTGGGGACATTGGGGACACTGGGGTCATGGGGGACATTGGGGACACTGGGGACATTGGGGGTATTGGGGTCAATGGGGGCATTGGGGACATTGGGGGTAATGGGGACATTGGGGACATTGGGGGCAATGGGGACATTTGGCAATGGGGACATTGGGGACACTGGGGGCAATGGGGGCAATGGGGACATTGGGGGTGTTGGGGACATTGGGGTCATGGGGGACATTGGGGTCATGGGGGATACTGGGGACATTGGGGTCATTGGGGTCAATGGGGGCAATGGGGGCAATGGGGGCATTGGGGTCATGGGGGATATTGGGGTCAATGGGGACATTGGGGACATTTGGGACATTGGGGACATTGGGGACAATGGGGACATTGGGGACATTTGGGACATTGGGGGCAATGGGGGCATTGGGGGCAATGGGGACAATGGGGGCAATGGGGGCATTGGGGGCATTGGGGACATTGGGGACATTGGGGACAATGGGGACATTGGGGACATTTGGGACATTGGGGGCAATGGGGGCATTGGGGTCATTGGGGGCAATGGGGACAATGGGGGCAATGGGGGCAATGGGGGCATTGGGGGCATTGGGGACATTGGGGACATTGGGGACATTTGGGACATTGGGGGCATTGGGGGCAATGGGGACAATGGGGGCAATGGGGGCATTGGGGGCATTGGGGACATTGGGGACATTGGGGACAATGGGGACATTGGGGACATTTGGGACATTGGGGGCAATGGGGGCATTGGGGTCATTGGGGGCAATGGGGACAATGGGGGCAATGGGGGCAATGGGGGCATTGGGGGCATTGGGGACATTGGGGACATTGGGGACATTTGGGACATTGGGGGCAATGGGGGCATTGGGGTCACTGGGGGCATTGGGGACATGGGGACACTGGGGACACTGGGGACAGGGGGACATGTGGACATGGGGACAGAGGGACATGGGGACATGGGGACAGGGGGACATGGGGACAGGGGGACAGAGGGACATGGGGACATGGGGACAGGGGGACACGGGGACAGGGGGACAGGGGGACATGGGGACAGGGGGACAGAGGGACATGGGGACATGGGGACAGGGGGACACGGGGACAGGGGGACAGGGGGACATGGGGACAGGGGGACATGGGGACATGGGGACATGGGGACAGGGGGACATGTGGACATGTGGACATGGGGACAGAGGGACATGGGGACATGGGGACCGGGGGACATGGGGACATGGGGACATGGGGACATGGGGACATGGGTGACACTGACGCCGCAGCCGCCCGGGCGATGATGTTGATGCGGTGGCCGATGGGAAAAGCCAAACTGGGCGGCAACTGGGGCCAAACTGGTGATACTGGTGCGGGCGGGGGGCGGGGCCAGGGGCAGAGGGCGGGGCGGAGCGCGCGGAGCCGCCAGGGCCAGCAGGGTGCGTATGGAGCAAACCTGAAACCAGTACAAACCAGTATGGACCAGTATAAACCAGTATGAACCAGTATAAACCCACATAAACCAGTATGAACCAGTATAAACCCACATAAACCAGTATGAACCCATATAAACCAGTATGGAGCACTAGGGACCATTATGGACCAGTATGGACCAGTGGATATCCCCTCCAGTGCTCCCAGTATAAACCAGTATGAACCAGTATGAACCAGTATAAACCCACATAAACCAGTATGAACCAGTATAAACCCACATAAACCAGTATGAACCCATATAAACCAGTATGGAGCACTAGGGACCATTATGGACCAGTGGATATCCCCTCCAGTGCTCCCAGTATAAACCAGTATGAACCAGTATGAACCAATATAAACCCACATAAACCAGTATGAACCAGTATAAACCCACATAAACCAGTATGAACCCATATAAACCAGTATGGAGCACTAGGGACCATTATGGACCAGTATGGACCAGTGGATCCCCCCTCCAGTGCTCCCAGTATAAACCAGTATGAACCAGTATGAACCAGTATGAACCAATATAAACCCACATAAACCAGTATGAACCCATATAAACCAGTATGGAGCACTAGGGACCATTATGGACCAGTATGGACCAGTGGATATCCCCTCCAGTGCTCCCAGTATAAACCAGTATGAACCAGTATGAACCAGTATGAACCAATATAAACCCACATAAACCAGTATGAACCAGTATAAACCCACATAAACCAGTATGAACCCATATAAACCAGTATGGAGCACTAGGGACCATTATGGACCAGTATGGACCAGTGGATATCCCCTCCAGTGCTCCCAGTATAAACCAGTATGAACCAGTATGAACCAGTATAAACCCACATAAACCAGTATGAACCAGTATAAACCCACATAAACCAGTATGAACCCATATAAACCAGTATGGAGCACTACGGACCATTATGGACCAGTATGGACCAGTGGATATCCCCTCCAGTGCTCCCAGTATAAACCAGTATGAACCAGTATAAACCCACATAAACCAGTATGAACCCATATAAACCAGTATGGAGCACTACGGACCAGTATGGACCAGTATGGACCAGTGAACCCCCCCTCCAGTGCTCCCAGTACAAACCAGTTGCTTCCAATAACCAACCAGTAACTGTCTAGTCACTCCCAGTACAAATCGGGTCCTCCCAGTTCCTCCCAGTTCCCCCCCCAGTACCTCCCAGTATATCCCAGTCCGTCCCAGTATAAACCATTCCACTCCCAGTCCCCCCCAGTTCCCCCCCCAGTCCCTCCCAGTATATCCCAGTCCCTCCCAGTATAAACCATTCCCCTCCCAGTCCCTCCCAATATATCTCAGTTCCTCCCAGTCCCCCCCAGTATATCCCAGTCCATCCCAGTATAAACCATTCCACTCCCAGTCCCCCCCAGTTCCCCCCCAGTCCCCCCCAGTTCCCCCCCAGTTCCCCCCAGTATAAACCATTCCACTCCCAGTCCCCCCCAGTTCCTCCCAGTCCCCCCCAGTATATCCCAGTCCATCCCAGTATAAACCATTCCACTCCCAGTCCCCCCCAGTTCCTCCCAGTCCCCCCCAGTATATCCCAGTCCATCCCAGTATAAACCATTCCACTCCCAGTCCCCCCCAGTTCCTCCCAGTCCCCCCCAGTATATCCCAGTCCATCCCAGTATAAACCATTCCACTCCCAGTCCCCCCCAGTTCCTCCCAGTCCCCCCCAGTATATCCCAGTCCATCCCAGTATAAACCATTCCACTCCCAGTCCCCCCCAGTTCCTCCCAGTCCCCCCCAGTATATCCCAGTCCATCCCAGTATAAACCATTCCACTCCCAGTCCCCCCCAGTTCCTCCCAGTCCCCCCCAGTATATCCCAGTCCATCCCAGTATAAACCATTCCACTCCCAGTCCCCCCCAGTTCCTCCCAGTCCCCCCCAGTATATCCCAGTCCATCCCAGTATAAACCATTCCACTCCCAGTCCCCCCCAGTTCCTCCCAGTCCCCCCCAGTATATCCCAGTCCATCCCAGTATAAACCATTCCACTCCCAGTCCCCCCCAGTTCCTCCCAGTCCCCCCCAGTATATCCCAGTCCATCCCAGTATAAACCATTCCACTCCCAGTCCCCCCCAGTTCCTCCCAGTCCCCCCCCAGTATATCCCAGTCCATCCCAGTATAAACCATTCCACTCCCAGTCCCCCCCAGTTCCTCCCAGTCCCCCCCAGTATATCCCAGTCCATCCCAGTATAAACCATTCCACTCCCAGTCCCTCCCAGTTCCCCCCCAGTCCCTCCCAGTATATCCCAGTCCGTCCCAGTATAAACCATTCCACTCCCAGTCCCCCCCAGTTCCTCCCAGTCCCCCCCAGTATATCCCAGTCCATCCCAGTATAAACCATTCCACTCCCAGTCCCCACCAGTTCCTCCCAGTCCCTCCCAGTATGAAACATTCCCCTCCCAGTCCATCCCAGTTCCTCCCAGTTCCCCCCCAGCCTCTCCCAGTATATCCCATTCCCTCCTAGTCCCTCCCAATCCCCTCCCAGTTCCCTCCCAGCCCTACCCAGTATATCCCAGTCCCCTCCCACCCCCTCCCAGTATAAACCAGTATAAACCAGTATAAACCAGTATAAACCAGTATAACGCACTGGAACACCTCCCTCCGCTCCTCTCGCTCCTCCTGTCTCAGCTGCAGCAGCTGTGGGACCCGCGCGGCCTCCAGGGGGGTCCGGGCTGGGGAGATACTGGGATATACTGGGATGTACTGGGAGGGACTGGGAGGGAAATGGGATGTACTGGGAGATACTGGGATGGACTGGGAGGGACTGGGAGGGAAATGGGATGTACTGGGAGGGACTGGGAGAGACTGGGATGGACTGGGAGGGACTGGGAGGGAAGTGGGAGAGACTGGGAGGTAACGGGAGGGGGGGAACTGGGAGGGACTGGGAGGGACTGGGGGATCATTGGGAGGTAACTGGGGGGAATTGGGAGGGACTGGGATATACTGGGAGGGAATGGAAGGGAACTGGGGCAGGACTGGTTTATACTGGGATATACTGGGAGGGACTGGAGGGTAAAAGGGGGGGGACTGGGAGGGACTGGGGAGGTCACTGGGGGGAACTGGGAGGGACTGGGAGGGAACTGGGAGGGAACTGGGAGAGACTGGGATGTACTGGGATGGACTGGGAGGGACTGGGATGGACTGGGAGGGACTGGGAGGGAACTGGGAGGGACTGGGAGGGAAATGGGAGGGAACCGGGAGAGACTGGGATGTACTGGGATGGACTGGGATGTACTGGGATGGACTGGGAGGGACTGGGAGGGAACTGGGAGGGAACTGGGATATACTGTGAGGGAATGGAAGGGAACTGGGGCAGGACTGGTTTATACTGGGATATACTGGGAGGGACTGGAGGGTAAAAGGGGGGGGACTGGGAGGGACTGGGGAGGTCACTGGGGGGAACTGGGAGGGACTGGGAGGGAACTGGGAGAGAACTGGGAGAGACTGGGATGTACTGGGATGGACTGGGAGGGACTGGGATGGACTGGGAGGGACTGGGAGGGAACTGGGAGGGACTGGGAGGGAACTGGGAGGGAAGTGGGAGGGAACTGGGAGGGAAGTGGGAGAGACTGGGATATACTGGGATGTACTGGGATGGACTGGGAGGGACTGGGAGGGAACTGGGAGGGACTGGGAGGGACTGGGATATACTGGGAGGGAATGGAAGGGAACTGGGGCGGGACTGGTTTATACTGGGATATACTGGGAGGGACTGGAGGGTAAAAGGGGGGGGACTGGGAGGGACTGGGGAGGTCACTGGGAGGGACTGGGAGGGAACTGGGAGGGACTGGGAGGGAACTGGGATATACTGGGAGGGAATGGAAGGGAACTGGGGCAGGACTGGTTTATACTGGGATATACTGGGAGGGACTGGAGGGTAAAAGGGGGGGGAACTGGGAGAGACTGGGATGCACTGGGAGGGAATGGAAGGGAACTGGGGCGGGACTGGTTTATACTGGGATCTACGGGGAGGGAATGGGAGGGAACTGGGAGGGACTGGGATATACTGGGAGGGACTGGGGGGTCACTGGGAGGTAACTGGGGGGAATTGGGAGGGACTGGGATATACTGGGAGGGACTGGGAGCGACTGAGGTGGACTGGGAAGGACTGGGAAGGACTGGAATGGACTGGGGGAACTGGGAGGGACTGGGAGGAACTGGGATGCACTGGGAGGGACTGGGAGGAACTGGAAGAGACTGGGAGGGACTGGGATGGACTGGGAGGAACTGGAAGAGTCTGGGAGGGGAATGGTTTATACTGGGATGGACTGGGAGGGAATGGGGGCACTGGGAAGTACTGGGAAGGACTGGAATGGACTGGGGGGAACTGGGAAGGACTGGGACAGACTGGGACAGACTGGGATGGACTGGGAAGGACTGGAATGGACTGGGGGGAACTGGGAAGGACTGGGACAGTCTGGGAGGGACTGGGAGGGGACTGGGTGGAACTGGGAGGGACTGGGAGGCACTGGGATGGACTGGGGGAACTGGGAGGGACTGGGAGGAACTGGGATGAACTGGGAGGGACTGGGAGGGACTGGGAGGAACTGGGATGCACTGGGAGGAACTGGGATGAACTGGGAGGGACTGGGAGGAACTGGGATGCACTGGGAGGAACTGGAAGAGACTGGGATGGACTGGGAGGGACTGGGATGGACTGGGAGGAACTGGAGGAGTCTGGGAGGGGAATGGTTTATACTGGGATGGACTGGGAGGGAATGGGGGCACTGGGAAGGACTGGAATGGACTGGGGGGAACTGGGAAGGACTGGGACAGACTGGGAGGGACTGGGAGGGACTGGGAAGGACTGGAATGGACTGGGGGGAACTGGGAAGGACTGGGACAGTCTGGGAGGGACTGGGAGGGACTGGGTGGAACTGGGGGGGACTGGGAGGCACTGGGATGGACTGGGGGAACTGGGAGGGACTGGGAGGGACTGGGTGGAACTGGGAGGGACTGGGAGGCACTGGGATGGACTGGGAGGGACTGGGAGGGACTGGGAGGGACTGGGAGCCCCCCCAGTGTCCCCATTGTCACCTGTCCCCTCGTGCAGGTCGGTGCAGCCGCTGCCCAGCCAGCGGTGACAGGGGAAGGTGGCGCTGGGGACATCGCTGGTGGCCCCAGTGTCCCCAATGGTGTCCCCAGTGTCCCCAATGGTGTCCCCAACATCTCCAGTGTCCCCAATGGTGTCATTGATGTCCCCAATGGTGTCCCCATCGGTGTCATTGGTGTCCCCAGTGTTTCCAGTGCCCCCAATGGTGTCCCCAGTGTCACCATCGGTGTCCCCAATGGTGTCATTGGTGTCCCCAGTGTTCCCAATGTCCCCAATGCCTCCAGTATTCCCAGTGTCCCCAGTGCCCCCAATGTCCCCAATGTCCCCAATGCCCCCACTATTCCCAGTGTCCCCAGTGCCCCCAATGTCCCCAATGTCCCCAATGCCTCCAGTATTCCCAGTGTCCCCAATGCCCCCAATGTCCCCATTGTCCCCAGTGCCCCCATTGTCCCCAATGTCCCCAATGCCCCCAGTATTCCCAGTGTCCCCAGTGCCCCCAATGTCCCCAATGTCCCCAATGCCTCCAGTATTCCCAGTGTCCCCAATGCCCCCATTGTCCCCAATGCCCCCATTGTCCCCAACACCCTCATTGCCCCCCATGTCCCCAATGACCCCAATGCCCCCATTGTCCCCATTGTCCCCATTGTCCCCGAGGGGCCCGGTGACAGTGACCCGTTCCAGGAGCCAGCGGTCGGGCACCAATGACACCAGCGGCTCCGTGTGGACGCGCAGCAGCAGGAGGGGACCCAGGGGACACGGGGACGTCACCGAGGCCACCAGGGTCTGTGGGACACAGGGACAGGGGGTCACTCCAGTGGCAACCAGTATAAACCAGTATAAACCAGTATAAACCAGTATAAACCAGTATAAACCAGTCACTCCCAGTGTCGACCAGTGCCTCCCAGTATCAACCAGTGTCAACCAGTGCCCCCCAGTATCAACCAGTCCCTCCCAGTCCATCCCAGTATCAACCAGTCCCTCCCAGTATCAACCAGTGTCAACCAGTCCCTTCCAGTTTGTCCCAGTATAAACCAGTCCCCCCAGTATCAACCAGTCCCTCCCAGTATCAACCAGTCCCTCCCAGTTCCCTCCAGTATAAACCAGTCCCTTCCAGTCCATCCCAGTATGAACCAGTCCCTCCCAGTATCAACCAGTCCCTCCTAGTCCCTCCCAGTTCCCTCCAGTATAAACCAGTCCCTCCCAGTATGAACCAGTCCTTCCCACTTCCCTCCAGTCCCTCCCAATGTCAACCAGTCCCTCCCAGTCCCTCCCAGTCCATCCCAGTATCAACCAGTCCCTCCCAGTATCAACCAGTGTCAACCAGTGTCAACCAGTCACTCCCAGTATAAACCGGTCACTCCCAGTGTCAACCAGTCACTCCCAGTACGAACCAGTGTCAACCAGTCACTCCCAGTACGAACCAGTGTCAACCAGTCACTCCCAGTATCAACCAGTGTCAACCAGTCCCTCCCAGTATCAACCAGTATCAACCAGTGTCAACCAGTGTCAACCAGTCCCTCCCAGTATCAACCAGTATCAACCAGTATCAACCAGTGTCAACCAGTCACTCCCAATATAAACCGGTCACTCCCAGTGTCAACCAGTCCCTCCCAGTCCATCCCAGTATCAACCAGTCCCTCCCAGTATCAACCAGTGTCAACCAGTCCCTTCCAGTTTGTCCCAGTATAAACCAGTCCCTCCCAGTATCAACCAGTCCCTCCTAGTTCCCTCCAGTATAAACCAGTCCCTTCCAGTCCATCCCAGTATAAACCAGTCCCTCCCAGTATCAACCAGTCCCTCCTAGTCCCTCCCAGTTCCCTCCAGTATAAACCAGTCCCTCCCAGTATGAACCAGTCCTTCCCACTTCCCTCCAGTCCTTCCCAGTGTCAACCAGTCCCTCCCAGTCCATCCCAGTTCCCCCCAGTCTGTCCCTGTCCCCCCAAGTCTCTCCCAGTATATCCCAGTCCCTCCCAGTATAAACCATTCCCTCCCAGTCCCTTCCAGTATGAACCAGTTCCTCCCAGTCCTTTCCAATATGAACCAGTTCCTCCCAGTACCATCACACTCCCTCCCAGTCCATCCCAGTCCATCCCAGTTCTCTCCCAGTTCCCTCCCAGTCCCCCCCAGTCCCTCCCAGTCCATCCCAGTTCCCCCCAGTCTGTCCCTGTCCCCCCAAGTCTCTCCCAGTATATCCCAGTCCCTCCCAGTATAAACCATTCCCTCCCAGTCCCTTCCAGTATGAACCAGTTCCTCCCAGTCCTTTCCAATATGAACCAGTTCCTCCCAGTACCATCACACTCCCTCCCAGTCCATCCCAGTCCATCCCAGTTCCCTCCCAGTCCCCCCCAGTCCCTTCCAGTCCAATCCCAGTCTCTCCCAGTTCCTCCCAGTCCCTCCCAGTTTCCTCCCAGTATATCCCAGTCCTCCCAAGTATAAACATTCCTCTCCCAGTCCCTCCCAGTCCCTTCCAGTCCCTCCCAGTATATCCCAGACCATCCCAGTCCCTCCCAGTCCCTCCCAGTTTCCTCCCAGTATATCCCAGTATCAAGCATTCCTCTCCCACTCCCTCCCAGTCCCATCCCAGTCCCCCCCAGTTCCCTCCCAGCCCCTCCGTGTTCCCTCCCAGTTCCTCCCAGTATATCCCACTTCCCTCCCAATCCAACCCCAGTCCCCCCAGTCTCATCCCACTCCCTCCCAGTCCCTCCCAGTCCCCTCCCAATCCCCCCCAGTCCCTCCCAGTATAAACCATTCCCCTCCCAGTCCCTCCCATTCCCTCCCAATCCCCTCCCACTTCCTCCCAGTCCCTCCCACTCCCCCCCAGTCTCATCCCAGTCCCTCCCAGTTCCCTCCTAGTCCCTCCCAGTTCCTCCCAGTATATCCCAGTTCCATCCCAGTCCAACCCCAGTCCATCCCAGTCCCTCCCAATCCCCTCCCACTCACTCCCAGTCCCTCCCAGTCCCTCCCAGTCCCCCCCCCAGTCCATCCCAGTCCCTCCCAGTTCCCTCCCAATCCCCTCCCACTCCCTCCCAGTCCCTCCCAGTCCCTCCCAGTCCCCCCCAGTCCATCCCAGTCCCTCCCGGTTCCCTCCCAGTTCCTCCCAGTATATCCCAGTTCCCTCCCAATCCCCTCCCAGTCCCTCCCAGTATAAACCATTCCCCTCCCAGTCCCTCCCAATCCCTCCCATTCCCTCCCAGTCCCCCTCAGTCCATCCCAGTCCCCTCCCAGTCCCTCCCAGTTCCTCTCAGTATATCCCAGTCCCCCCCAGTCCATTCCAGTCCCCCCCAGTCCATCCCAGTCCCACCCAGTCCCTCTCAGTCCCCCCAGTCCATCCCAGTCCCTCCCAGTTCCCTCCCAGTTCCTCCCAGTATATCCCAGTTCCCTCCCAATCCCCTCCCAGTCCCTCCCAGTATAAACCATTCCCCTCCCAGTCCCTCCCAATCCCTCCCATTCCCTCCCACTCCATCCCAGTCCCTCCCAGTCCCCTCCCATTCCCTCCCAGTCCCTCCCAGTCCATCCCAGTCCCCCTCAGTCCATCCCAGGCTCCTCCCAGTCCCTCCCAGTTCCTCTCAGTATATCCCAGTCCCCCCCAGTCCATTCCAGTCCCCTCCCAGTCCATTCCAGTCCCCCCCAGTCCATCCCAGTCCCCCTCAGTCCATCCCAGGCCCCTCCCAGTCCCTCCCAGTTCCTCTCAGTATATCCCAGTCCCCCCCAGTCCATTCCAGTCCCCTCCCAGTCCATTCCAGTCCCCCCCAGTCCATCCCAGTCTCTCCCAGTCCCCCCCAGTCCATCCCAGTCCCTCCCAGTTCCCTCCCAGTTCCTCCCAGTATATCCCAGTTCCCTCCCAATCCCCTCCCAGTCCCTCCCAGTATAAACCACTCCCCTCCCAGTCCCTCCCAATCCCTCCCATTCCCTCCCACTCCATCCCAGTCCCTCCCAGTCCCCTCCCATTCCCTCCCAGTCCCTCCCAGTCCATCCCAGTCCCCCTCAGTCCATCCCAGTCCCCTCCCAGTCCCTCCCAGTTCCTCTCAGTATATCCCAGTCCCCCCCAGTCCATTCCAGTCCCCCCCACTCCCTCCCAGTCCATCCCAGTCCCTCCCAGTCCCTCCCAGTCCCCCCCACTCCATCCCAGTCCCTCCCAGTCCCCTCCCAGTCCCTCCCAGTCCCCCCCAGTCCATCCCAGTCCCCCCCAGTCCATCCCAGTCCCCTCCCAGTCCATTCCAGTCCCCCCCAGTCCATCCCAGTCCCTCCCAGTCCCTCCCAGTCCCTCCCAGTCCATCCCAGTCCCCTCCCAGTCCCTCCCAATCCCTCCCATTCCCTCCCACTCCATCCCAGTCCCTCCCAGTCCCTCCCATTCCCTCCCAGTCCCTCCCAGTCCATCCCAGTCCCCCTCAGTCCATCCCAGTCCCCTCCCAGTCCCTCCCAGTTCCTCTCAGTATATCCCAGTCCCCCCCAGTCCATTCCAGTCCCCTCCCAGTCCATTCCAGTCCCCCCCAATCCATTCCAGTCCCCTCCCAGTCCATTCCAGTCCCCCCCAGTCCATTCCAGTCCCCTCCCAGTCCATTCCAGTCCCCCCCAGTCCATCCCAGTCCCTCCCAGTCCCCTCCCATTCCCTCCCAGTCCCTCCCAGTCCATCCCAGTCCCTCCCAGTCCATCCCAGTCCATCCCAGTCCCTCCCAGTCCCCCCAGTCCCCCCGCACTCACCGTCCCCGGGCGCAGCTGCTGCTGGGGCCAGCGCAGGTGACAGGGGTCACTTTGTCCCTCTGTCCCCACCAAGGTCAAGGTCACGGTCGCCAGGGTCCCCCCCCCCCCACTCCGTCCCCGTCGTCACCCGCAGCCGGTACCGCACAGGCCCCTCCCCGGACGCCTGGGTCCCCTTGGGGACATCGGGGTCACCCGCAGGTGACGGGGTCCCCGAGGGGACAGCGGGAGGTGATGGGGACGCCAGGGTCCTTCTGGGGTACTCCTGGGTCCTTCTGGGGTACTCCTGGGTTCCTGGGGCACTCCTGGGTCCTTCTGAGGTACTCCTGGGTTCCTGGGGAACTCCTGGGTTCCTGGGGAACTCCTGGGTCCTTTGGGGCACTTCTGGGTCTCTGGGGAACTCCTGGGTTCCTGGGGTACTCCTGGGTCCTTCTGGGGAACTCCTGAGTTCCTGGGGTACTCCTGGGTCCTTTGGGGAACTCCTGGGTTCCTGGGGCACTCCTGGGTCCTTCTGGGGTACTCCTGGGTCCTTCTGGGGTACTCCTGGGTTCCCGGGGAACTCCTGGGTTCCTGGGGATCTCCTGGGTCCTCTGGGGTACTCCTGGGTTCCTGGGGTACTCCTGGGTCCTTTGGGGCACTCCTGGGTCTCTGGGGCACTCCTGGGTCCTTCTGGGGTACTCCTGGGTTCCTGGGGTACTCCTGGGTCCTCTGTGGTACTCTTGGGTCCTTTGGGGCACTCCTGGGTCCTTGGGGAGCTCCTGGGCCCCTCAAAGTCTTTGGGGCACTCCTGGGTCCCTCAGGGTCTTCTGGGGTACTCCTGGGTCCTTGGGGCACTCCTGGGTCCTTGGGGAGCTCCTGGGTCCCTCAAAGTCTTTGGGGCACTCCTGGGTCCCTCAGGGTCTTCTGGGGTACTCCTGGGTCCTTGGGGTACTCCTGGGTCCCTTGGGGTACTCCTGGGTCCTTTGGAGTCTTTGGGGCACTCCTGGGTCCTCTGGGCAACTTCTGGGTTTCTTGGGGTCTTCTGGGGTACTCCTGGGTCCCTTGGGGCACTCCTGGGTCCTTTGGAGTCTTTGGGGTACTCCTGGGTCCTCTGGGGCACTCCTGGGTCCCTTGGGGTACTCTTGGGTCCTCTGGACACTCCTGCATCCCAGTCCCGCCCCAGTACTTCCCAGTTCCTCCCAGTTTGCGGCCTGAGCATTCCTGGGTCCCCTCCCAGTTACACCAGTAAGACCAGTTCCAGCTGCTGATGTCGCGACCCTTGGCCCAATTACACCCCAGTTGCATCCCAGTTGCATCCCAGTTGCACAACTGGGGCCGGGCCCCACCCCAGTTCACCCCAGTTCACCCCAGTTCAATCCCAGTTCACCCCAGTTCCATCCCAGTTCCATCCCAGTTCCATCCCAGTTCATCCCAGTTCACCCCAATTCCATCCCAGTTCATCCCAATTCATCCCAGTTCATCCCAGTGCTATCCCAGTTCACCCCAGTTCAATCCCAGTTCACCCCAGTTCCATCCCAGTTCCATCCCAGTTCCATCCCAGTTCATCCCAGTTCACCCCAGTTCCATCCCAGTTCATCCCAATTCATCCCAATTCATCCCAGTTCACCCCAGTTCTATCCCAGTTCACCCCAGTTCTATCCCAATTCACCCCAGTTCATCCCAGTTCACCCCAGTTCAATCCCAGTTCACCCCAGTTCCATCCCAGTTCATCCCAATTCATCCCAGTTCACCCCAGTTCACCCCAGTTCATCCCAGTTCATCCCAATTCATCCCAGTTCATCCCAGTTCAATCCCAGTTCAATCCCAGTTCATCCCAATTGATCCCGGTTCACCCCAGTTCACCCCCATTCATCCCAGTTCATCCCAGTTCATCCCAATTCATCCCAGTTCACCCCAGTTCACCCCAGTTCCATCCCAGTTCATCCCAATTCATCCCAGTTCACCCCAGTTCACCCCAGTTCCATCCCAGTTCTATCCCAATTCACCCCAGTTCATCCCAGTTCACCCCAGTTCAATCCCAGTTCACCCCAGTTCACCCCAGTTCCATCCCAGTTCACCCCAGTTCATCCCAGTTCATCCCAGTTCCATCCCAGTTCAATCCCAGTTACATTCCAGTTGCACAACTGGGGCTGGGCCCCACCCCAGTTCACCCCAGTTCAATCCCAGTTCACCCCAATTCCATCCCAATTCCATCCCAGTTCACCCCAGTTCATCCCAATTCATCCCAGTTCACCCCAGTTCCATCCCAGTTCACCCCAGTTCCACCCCAGTTCACCCCAGTTCAATCCCATTTCACCCCAGTTCCATCCCAGTTCACCCCAGTTCACCCCAGTTCCATCCCAGTTCATCCCAATTCATCCCAGTTCATCCCAGTTCACCCCAGTTCCATCCCAGTTCATCCCAGTTCCATCCCAGTTCACCCCAGTTCACCCCAGTTCACCCCAGTTCCATCCCAGTTCCATCCCAGTTCATCCCAATTCATCCCAGTTCATCCCAGTTCATCCCAATTCATCCCAGTTCATCCCAGTTCAATCCCAGTTCAATCCCAGTTCATCCCAATTCATCCCGGTTCACCCCAGTTCACCCCAATTCCATCCCAGTTCACCCCCGTTCATCCCAGTTCACCCCAGTTCATCCCAGTTCACCCCAATTCCATCCCAGTTCATCCCAATTCATCCCAGTTCACCCCAGTTCAATCCCAGTTCACCCCAGTTCATCCCAGTTCATCCCAGTTCAATCCCGGTTCCATCCCAGTTCATCCCAATTCACCCCAGTTCACCCCAGTTCATCCCAATTCATCCCAGTTCACCCCAGTTCACCCCAGTTCACCCCCAGTTCCATCCCAGTTCATTCCAACTCATCCCAGTTCACCCCAGTTCATCCCAGTTCAATCCCAGTTCACCCCAGTTCAATCCCAGTTCAACCGAGTTCATCCCAGTTCCATCCCAGTTCATCCCAATTCATCCCAGTTCACCCCAGTTCATCCCAGTTCACCCCAGTTCCATCCCAGTTCATCCCAATTCATCCCAGTTCACCCCAGTTCCATCCCAGTTAATTCCAACTCATCCCAGTTCACCCCAGTTCATCCCAGTTCATCCCAGTTCACCCCAATTCCATCCCAGTTCACCCCTGTTGACCCCAGTTCACCCCAGTTCATCCCAGTTTACCCCAGTTCACCCCAGTTCAATCCCAGTTCATCCCAATTCATCCCAGTTCACCCCAGTTCATCCCAGTTCACCCCAGTTCATCCCAATTCCATCCCAGTTCACCCCCGTTGACCCCAGTTCATCCCAGTTCACCCCAGTTCACCCCGGTTCCATCCCAGTTCATCCCAATTCACCCCAGTTCAACCCAGTTCACCCCAGTTCCATCCCAGTTCCATCCCAGTTCACCCCAATTCATCCCAGTTCACCCCAATTCCATCCCAGTTCCATCCCAGTTCATCCCAGTCCATCCCAGTTCATCCCAATTCACCCCAATCCACCCCAGTTCATCCCAACCAGGGTCCGCTTTGGGGGCGGAGCTTATCCCACTGCCCAATCAGCTTCCACTTTGGGGGGCGGAGCCAATTCCAGCTGCCCAATCAGAGGCCTCTTCCAACCCGGGGCGGGTTCTTTTCTGGATTGGACCATTTCCCTCAGTGACCAAACCAAGCCTTTATTTCATTGGCTGCTGCCTCTAAAGAGGCGTGGCCTATTCCTGAGGGGCGTGGCCTGTCGGGGTGGGCGTGGCTTGTTGGGGGCGTGGCTAAAGGGTGCTGCTCTTATTTGGGGGGGTCCGGGCGAGTTTTTCGGGGTGATCGGACGCCAATAGGGAGATGTCGCGGAAAACATCCAAATAGGTGTCGTCACCTGGGGGGGGGGGGGGACACCCCAAAATTAATGGGGACACCCAAAAATTGGGGACCCCCCCCTGCATAGCCCCAATATCCAGGGGTTTTCCCCCATAATTCCCATTGGACACCCCAAAATTCATCCCCCCCCCCCCCCCCAGCGCCCCCTGGAGGTCAAGCCAAAGTCAACCCAATGCATATTGGGACACCCCCCCCCCTAATCATGGACCCCCCAAAACCCTTGACCCCCCCCAAATCTTGGACCCCCCCCCCAACCACCAAACACCCCCCAAATCATGGACTCCCCCAAACCCTTGACCCCCCCAAAATCCCTGGAACCCCCAAATCTTGGACCCCCTTGACCACCCCCAAATCATGGACCCCCCCCAAACCCTGGACCCCCCAAACCCTTGACCCCCCCAAATCATGGACCCCCCCAAAACCCTTGACCCCCCCAAAACCCTGGAACCCCCAAATCTTGGACCCCCTTGACCACCCCGAAATCATGGACCCCCCAAACCCTTGACCCCCCCAAACCCTTGACTCCCCCAAACCCTGGAACCCCCAAATATTAGATCCGCCCTTGACCCCCCCAAATCATGGACCCCCCCAAAACCCTTGACCCCCCCAAAACCCTGGAACCCCCAAATCTTGGACCCCCTTGACCACCCCGAAATCATGGACCCCCCCAAACCCTTGACCCCCCCCAAACCCTTGACTCCCACAAACCCTGGAACCCCCAAATATTAGATCCGCCCTTGACCCCCCCCAAATCATGGACCCCCCCAAAACCCTTGACCCCCCCCAAAACCCTGGAACCCCCAAATCTTGGACCCCCTTGACCACCCCCGAAATCATGGACCCCCCCAAACCCTTGACCCCCCCAAACCCTTGACTCCCCCAAACCCTGGAACCCCCAAATATTAGATCCGCCCTTGACCCCCCCAGATCATGGATCACCCCAAAACCCGTGACCCCCCCAAATCTTGGACACCCCAAAAGCCTTGAACCCCCAAAGTCTGGAACCCCCAACTCTTGGACCTGCTTGACCCCCCCAAATCATGGACCCCCCCCAAAACCCTTGGCCCCCTAAATCTTGGACCCCCCCCCAACCCCCCGTAAACCCCCCAAATCATGGACCCCCCAAAACCATTGACCCTCCCAAAAACCCTGGAACCCCCAAACTTGGGTCCCCCCTTGACCCCCCCAAATCCTTGACCCCCCCAAAACTTGGGTCCCCCCAAATCTGCCCCCCCAAACTTGGGATTCCCCAAACCTTTGACCCCCCCAAACCTTTGACCCCCCCCCAAACTTGGAACCCCCCAAACCCTTGGCACCCCCAAACTTGTGTCCTCCCAAATCTGCCCCCCCAAACTTGGGACCCCCCCAAACCTTTGACCCCCCCAAACCATGGAACCCCCAAGCTTGGGACCCCCCGAAACCTTTGACACCCCCCAAACCTTTGACCCCCCCAAACCATGGACCCCCCCAAACTTGGGACCCCCCCAAACCCTTGACACCCCCCAAAACTTAGTTTCCCCCAACCCCTGGACCCCCAAATCATGGACCCCCCCAAACCCTTGACCCCCCCAAACCCTGGAACCCCCAAACCTTAGACCTCCTGGATCCCCCCAAATCATGAAGCCCCCCCAAAACCCTTGACCCCCCAAATCTTGGACCCCCCACCCCCAACCCCTGGACACCCCCCAAATAATGGACCCCCCCAAACCCGTGACCCCCCCAAATCTTGGATCCCCCCAACCCTGGACCACCCTCAAATCATTAATCCCCCCAATCCCTTGACCCCCACAACCCCTTGACCCCCACAACCCCTTGACCCCCCAAAATCCTGGACCCCCCCCAATTTATATGTGTCCCCCCCAAACTCACCCGCCTGCCCCTGGGCCACCTCCACCTCCCGCATCTTGGCCAAGCGCAACCTGCAGGGGGCGCAAGGGGGGGAAAATGGGGGGGTCACCACCACCCAAAGGTGACATCGCCCCCCCACCCACCCAAGGGTGCCCCCCACCCACAGGGTGACGATGTCCCCGTTGGCCGTTTCCATGGCGATGCTGAGCGGGTCCCTCCCCTCGGCGTCCAGCGCGTTGACATCGGCCCCCGCGTTTGAGGAGCAGGCACGTCAGCCTGGGGACAATGGGGACATTGGGGACATTGAGGGCAATGGGGGCAACGGGGGCAATGGGGACATTGGGGGCATTGGGGACATTGGGGGCATTGGGGGCAATGGGGGCAATGGGGGCAATGGGGACATTGGGGGCATTGGGGACATTGGGGGCAATGGGGGCAATGGGGGCAATGGGGACATTGGGGGCATTGGGGACATTGGGGGCATTGGGGGCATTGGGGGCAATGGGGGCAATGGGGACACTGGGGGCAATGGGGACAATGGGGTCAACGGGGACATTGGGGGCAATGGGGACATTGGGGTCAATGGGGGCAATGGGGACATTGGGACATTGGGGTCAATGGGGACATTGGGGTCAATGGGGGCAATGGGGACAATGAGGTCAACGGGGACATTGGGGTCTAATGGGGACATTGGGGACATTGTGGGCAATGGGGACATTGGGGGGCAATGGGGTCAACGGGGACATTGGGGTCTAATGGGGACATTGCGGACACTGGGGGCAATGGGGACATTGGGGGCATTGGGGACATTGGGGGCAATGGGGGCAATGGGGGCAATGGGGACATTGGGGGCATTGGGGACATTGGGGGCATTGGGGGCATTGGGGGCAATGGGGGCAATGGGGACACTGGGGGCAATGGGGACAATGGGGTCAACGGGGACATTGGGGGCAATGGGGACATTGGGGTCAATGGGGGCAATGGGGACATTGGGACATTGGGGTCAATGGGGACATTGGGGTCAATGGGGGCAATGGGGACAATGAGGTCAACGGGGACATTGGGGTCTAATGGGGACATTGGGGACATTGTGGGCAATGGGGACATTGGGGGGCAATGGGGTCAACGGGGACATTGGGGTCTAATGGGGACATTGCGGACACTGGGGGCAATGGGGACATTGGGGGCATTGGGGTCAAGGGGGACATTGGGGGCAATGGGGACATTGGGGACAATGGGGACATTGGGGGCAGTGGGGACATGGGGGGAGATGGAACTCTATCCCTGCCTCCCAGTCCCTCCCAGTGCCCCCCAGTGCCCCCAGCCCCCTCCCAGTGCCTCCCAGTACCTCCCAGTACCTCCCAGTGCCCCCCAGTGACCCCAGGCCCCCTCCCAGTACCTCCCAGTGCCCCCCAGTGCTCCCCAGTGACCCCAGCCCCCCCCTCCCAGTGCCTCCCAGTGCTCCCAGTGTCCCCAGCCCCCCCTCCCAGTGCCTCTCAGTGCCTCCCAGTGCCTCCCAGTACCCCCAGCCCCCCTCCCAGTACCTCCCAGTGCCTCCCAGTGCCCCCCAGTGTCCCCAGCCTCACCTCCCAGTCCCTCCCAGTCCCTCCCAGTGCCCCCAGCTCACCCAGTGTGTCCCAGCCGGGTGGCGTGGTGCAGGGGCGCCCCCCAGCCCCCCCCTCCCAGTGCCTCCCAGTACCCCCCACTGCCCCCAGCCCCGCTCCCAGTGCCTCCCAGTGCTCCCAGTGTCCCCAGCCCCCCCTCCCAGTGCCTCCCTCTCCGTGCCTCCCAGTACCTCCCAGTGCCCCCCAGTGCCCCCAGCCCCCCTCCCAGTGCCTCCCAGTACCTCCCAGTGCCCCCCAGTGTACCCAGCCCCCCTCCCAGTGCCCCCCAGTGCCCCCAGCCCCCCCTCCCAGTGCCTCCCAGTGCCCCCCAGTGCCCCCAGCCCCCCCTCCCAGTCCCTCCCAGTCCCTCCCAGTGCCCCCCAGTGCCCCCAGCCCCCCCTCCCAGTGCCTCCCAGTCCCTCCCAGTCCCTCCCAGTACCCCCCCAGTGTCCCCAGCCCCCCTCCCAGTGCCCCCCAGTGCCCCCAGCCCCCCTCCCAGTCCCTCCCAGTCCCTCCCAGTGCCCCCCAGTGCCCCCAGCCCCCCCTCCCAGTGCCTCCCAGTACATCCCAGTGCCCCCAGCCCCCCCTCCCAGTGCCTCCCAGTCCCTCCCAGTGCCCCCAGCTCACCCAGTGTGTCCCAGTCTGGTGGCGTGGTGCAGGGGTGCCCCCCCCCGCCCGTCCCCCTGGTTCACGCTGGCCCCGTTCTGCAGCAGGAACTCACAGCCCAGCAGCGAGTTCTGGGGGACACACACACAATTTGGGGGGGGTCCCTGCACCCCCAACCCCCACTGCACCCCCAAAATTCCCCCCGAAGCCCTCAATGTCCCCAACGCCCCCATTGCCCCCAATGTCCCCAATGCCCCCAATGTCCCCAATGTCCCCAATGTCCCCATTGACCCCAATGTTCCCAGTGTCCCCATTGACCCCAATGTCCCCATTGCCCCCAACGTCCCCAATGTCCCCAATGTCCCCAATGCCCCCATTGTCCCTATTGCCCCCAATGCCCCCAATGTCCCCATTGCCCCCAATGTCCCCAATGCCCCCAATGTCCCCATTGCCCCCAGTGTCCGCCATGCCCCCAACATCCCAATGTCCCCATTGCCCCCAATGTCCCAATGTCCCCAATGCCCAATTGCCCCCAATGCCCCCAGTGTCCCCAATGCCCCCAATGCCCCCAATGTCCCCATTGCCCCCAATGTCCCCAATGTCCCCAATGTCCCCATTGCCCCCAATGCCCCCAATGTCCCCATTGCCCCCAATGTCCCCAATGTCCCCAATGTCCCCATTGCCCCCAATGTCCCCATTGCCCCCATTGCCCCCAATGTACCCAATGCCTCCAATGTCCCCAATGCCCCCAATGTCCCCATTGCCAACAATGTCCCAATGCCCCCAATGCCCCCATTGTCCCCATTGACCCCAATGACCCCAATGTCCCCGTGCCCCCCCCCATGTCCCCAATGTCCCCATTACCACGGCGACCGCCTGCAGCAGGGGGGTCCTGTGCCCCTCGCCCACATTGACCCATCCCGGGTCGGCCCCGTGGGCCAGCGCGTCGGCCATGACGGGCAGACGCTGGTGCTGGGCCGCCCAGTACAGCAGCGCCCCGGGGTGCAGGTCGGGGGGGTCCTCAGGCTCTGGAGGATGCGGGGGAGGAGCCTCAGGCCACGCCTACCTCGCCTAGGCCACGCCCACCCGCGCCAAGCCACGCCCACCCATCTGCAACCCCCCTATGGCACCATTCAGTGTCCGATAGGGGGGTTGTGGGGTCATAAGCCACGCCCACTTGGCTAGGAGGACACACCCACATGGCGCTGACCACGGTCACCTCGCCCGGGACACGCCCACTCACATCAAGCCCCGCCCACCTGTCTCTTTCCCCACCATTCTTCATTCTCTGATAGGAGGCTATTGGTGGATAAGCCCCGCCCACCTGGCAGGGAGACCACGCCCACCTCCTCTTTAGTCACGCCCACCCGCCTCAAGCCACGCCCACCCATCCCCAAAGCATTGTTCAGCCTCTAACAGAAGGTTATTGGTCAATAAGCCACGCCCACTTGGCTAGGAGGACACGCCCACCCAGCCTCAGGCCACGCCCACTCTCCCCCAAGCCGCCTTTCCTCATAAGCCCCGCCCCTTTCTCACAAGTCCCACCCCACCATGAGCTCCACCCAATGAGAGCCCCACCTGCCACAAGTCCCGCCCCTCCAGCCCAAGCCCCACCCCATTACCACAAACCCCACCTCTACATTCTAAGCCCCGCCCATTACCCGCAAGCTCCGCCCCTCTGGTCACACCCCTAAACTCTGAGCCCTACCCCTCCACCCAAACCCCACCCCTCATTCCCAAACCCCGCCCCTTCCCCCATCCCCTCCCAATTACCACAAGCCCCGCCCCCCGGCACACCCCAATGTTCTAAGACCCGCCCCTTGACCCCAAGACCCACCCCTCATTCCCAAACCCCACCCCTTCCCCCAAGCCCCTCCCCGTCATCCCAAGCCCCTCCCTTCCACCCCAAGCCCCGCCCATGACCTCTAGCCCCACCCACATCCCCAAACCCTCCACCCCAAGCCCCGCCCCATTACTACAAGCCCCACCTCTATACTCTAAGCCACGCCCCTCCACCCCAAGCCCCGCCCCCTGGCTCCACCCAGTCCCCATCCTTATACTCAAAACCCCACCCATTCCCCTAAGCCCCGCCCCCTAGACCCGGCCCGCCTACCCTCACTGTGTAGCCCGAGGTGGGCGGTGCCCGGCGGGTGGGCGTGGCTGTGGTGGGCGTGGCTTGCGAGTGGGCGGGGCCGTCGGCTCAGGAATCGCTTCTCCACGTACTTGGCCTGAATCCAGCGCTCCCGCTGCGCCCTGCAGGGGGCGCCAGGGTGTCGGGGTGGGGGGGGGGGGAGTCAGGGGGGACCTGGGGGTGTCCCCATTGCCCCCAATGTCCCTAATGCCCCCCAGTGACCCCCAGCCCCCCAATAACCACGATGTCCCCAAGTCCCAATTGTCCCAATGCCCCAATGTCCCCATTGCCACCAATGTCCCCAATGCCCCTGTTGACCCCATTGCCCCCCAATGTCATCCCCAATGTCCCCAATGTCCCCAATGCCCTTGTTGACCCCATTGCCCCCAACGCCCCCAATGTCCCCAATGTCCCAATGTCCCCAATGTCCCCATTGCCTCCAGTGTCCCCAATGCCCCTGTTGACCCCATTGACCCCAATGCCCCCAATGTCCCCAATGTCCCAATGTCCCCAATGTCCCCATTGCCTCCAGTGTCCCCAATGCCCCTGTTGACCCCATTGTCCCCAATGCCCCCAATGTCCCCAATGTCCCAATGCCCCAATGTCCCCATTGACCACATTGCCCCCAATGTCCCCAATGCCCCCCATTGTCCCCAATGTCCCAATGCCCCCAATGTCCCCAATGTCCCAATGTCCCCATTGACCCCAATGCCCCCCAGTGACCCCCAGCCCCCCAATAACCCCGATGTCCCCAAGTCCCAATTGTCCCAAAGCCCCAATGTCCCCATTGACCCCATTGCCCCCAATGTCCCCGATGTCCCATTGCCCCCAATGTCCCCAATGTCCCAATGCCCCAATGTCCCCATTGCCCCCAATGTCCCCAATGCCCCCAATGTCCCCATTGACCCCATTGCCCCCAATGTCCCCGATGTCCCATTGCCCCCAATGTCCCCAATGTCCCAATGCCCCAATGTCCCCATTGCCCCCAATGTCCCCCAATGCCCCCAATGACCCCATTGCCCCCAATGTCCCCGATGTCCCATTGCCCCCAATGTCCCCAATGTCCCAATGCCCCAATGTCCCCAATGCCCTTGTTGACCCCATTGCCCCCAACGCGCTCAATGTCCCCATTGCCCCCAATGTCCCCTATGTCCCAGTGCCCTCAATGTCCCCAATGTCCTCAATGTCCCCAATGTCCCCAATGCCCTTGTTGACCCCATTGCCTCCATTGTCCCCAATGCCCCTGTTGACCCCATTGCTCCCATTGACCCCAATGCCCCCATTGTCCCCAATGTCCCAATGTCCCAATGTCCCCATTGCCCCCAATGTCCCCAATGTCCCCAACGCCCCCAATGTCAAGGGGGTTTTGGGGCATTTTGGGGGGTCGGGAAGGTCCTGGGGGGTTTGGGGGCGTCCTGGTGGTGTTTGGGGGTGCCTGGGGGGGGGTTGGGGGTTCTGGGGGATCCTGGGAGTGTTAGGGGTCCTAAGGGGGGGTCTGGGGGTCTTGGGGGGTCTGGGGGGGTCATGGGGAGTTTTGGGGGGTCATAGGAGTCCTGGGGGATCAGGGGGTCCTGAGGATGTTGGGGGGTCCTGGGGGGGGGGGGGCGATTGGGGGTTTGGGGGGTTTAGGGGCATCTGGGGGGGTCCTGGGGGGTTTTGAGGGTTCAGGGGGGGCTGGTGGGGGATTTGGGGGAGATTTGGGGGTTGCGGGACCTGGGGGGATTGGGGGGGGATTTGGGGGTACAGTGGGAAATGTTGGGGGATTCTGGGGGGAATTTGGGGGGATTTGGGGGTTCGGGGCGATTTTGGGGGGAACACAGGGACATTGGGGACATTGGGGTCCTGGGGGGGGTCATTTGGGTTATTGGGGGGTCTGGGGTGTCCTGGGGGCATATTGGGGAGACATGGGGGTTCAGGAGGGTCCTGGGGGACCCTGGGGGTTTTGGGGGGTCTGGGGGGGTCCTGAGGTGTCTGGATGGGGGGGTGTGTCTCATTTTTGGGGGGTCCTAGGGGGTTTTGGGGTGCCCACCTGTTTTTGGGGGGGCCCCTGGTCGAAGGACCCTGGGGATGCTCTGGGTGGGTTTTGAGGGTCCTTAGGTGCCTGGTCCCCCCCCCCCAAAATTTTTAGGGGTGCCCCTTGTGGGGGGGGGGTCTCACCAAGACCACCTTGGGGGGTTCATGGGACTTTGGGGGGACCCTGAAACTTTGGGGGGGGGTCCTGAGGGTCTGGGGGTGCTGGGGGGGGGGTGGCTCATTTTTGGGGTGCAGTTTTTTTGGGGGGGGGGGGGGGGGTCTTACCGGGAGCAGCCGGGGGGGGGGTCTCCGCACCCCCATTTCCTCCACTCGCGCCTCATAGATGCGGTTGAGGGTTCGATTCCCCCAATTCGCACATCACCTTGTGGGGGGGGGACACCCCAAAATTGTCACTTTGGGGGGGACACAGAGCCCCCCCCCCACTCCCAGTAGCTCCCAGTTACCTTCACCAGTTCGGGCTCCCAGGAATCCAGTGTCAGCGAACGCACCTTGGAGAAGTGAACCCCCAAACTCCTGGGGGGGGGGGCATTAAATTGGGGGGTCTGGGGGGGGGGGGGAGGATTTTGGGGGTGCCCTGGGGGGTCCTGAAGGTCTTTGGGGGGGGGGTTATGGGGCATCCCTGGGAGTTTTGGGGTGTCCCTGAGGGTTTGGGGGTGTCTTGGGGGTCCCTGTGGGTTTGGGGGGGGTCCCAAGGGGTCTTGCAGGGGGTTGGGGGACCCTGAGGATATTGGGGGTCCCTGGGGGTCCTGGAGGGGTTTGGGGGTGTCTTTGGGGATTTGGGGGGTCCCTGGGGATTTTGGGGTGTCCCTGAGGGTTTTGGGGGGTCCTGGGGGTCCCTGAGGGGTTTGGGAGTCCCTGTTTGTTTTGGGGGGTCCCAAGGGGTCTTGCAGGGGGGTTGGGGGACCCTGAGGATATTGGGGGTCCCTGGGGGTCCTGGAGGGGTTTGGGGGTGTCTTTGAGGATTTGGGGAGTCCCTGAGGATTTTGGGGTGTCCCTGAGGGTTTTGGGGGGTCCTGAGGGTCCCTGAGGGGTTTGGGGGTCCCTGTTTGTTTTGGGGGGTCCCAAGGGGTCTTGCAGGGGGTTGGGGGACCCTGAGGATATTGGGGGTCCCTGGGGGTCCTGGAGGGGTTTGGGGGTGTCTTTGAGGATTTGGGGAGTCCCTGAGGATTTTGGGGTGTCCCTGAGGGTTTTGGGGAGTCCTGAGGGTCCCTGAGGGGTTTGGGGGTCCCTGTTTGTTTTGGGGGGTCCCAAGGGGTCTTGCAGGGGGTTGGGGGACCCTGAGGATATTGGGGGTCCCTGGGGGTCCTGGAGGGGTTTGGGGGTGTCTTTGAGGATTTGGGGGTTCCCTGGGGATTTTGGGGTGTCCCTGAGGATATTGAGGGGTCCTAGGGGGCCATGAGTGTTCTGGGGGAGTCCCTGGGAGTTTTGGGGGTCCCAAGGGGTCTTGGGGGGACCCTGAGGATATTGGGGGTCCCTGGGGGTCCTGGAGGGGTTTGGGGGTGTCTTTGAGGATTTGGGGGGTCCATGGGGATTTTGGGGGTTCCCTCGGGGGTCCTGAAGGTCTTGGGGGGGTTGTGGGGCATCTCTTGGAGTTTTGGGGGGCCCTGAGTGTTGTGGGGGTCACTGGGTGTTTGGGGGTGTCCCTGAGGGTCCTGAAGTGTTTGGGGGGACACTGAGGGGTTTGGGGGGTCCCTGTTTATTTTGGGGGGTCCCAAGGGGTCTTGCAGGGGGTTGGGGGACCCTGAGGATATTGGGGGTCCCTGGGGGTCCTGGAGGGGGTTCGGGGGCGTCTTTGAGGATCTGGGGGGTCCCTGGGGATTTTGGGGTGTCCCTGAGTATATTGAGGTCCTAGGGGGCCATGAGGATTCTGGGGGAGTCCCTGGGAGTTTTGGGGGTCCCAAGGGGTCTTGGGGGGACCCTGAGGATTTTGGGGGGTCTGTGGGGAGGGGGTTGGGTGCTGGGGATGCTCTGGGTGGGTTTTAGGACCCTGGGGATGCTCCGGGTGGGTTTTGGGGTCTCTGGGTGGGTTTTAGGACCCTGGGGATGAGTTTTGGGGTCTCTGGGTGGGTTTTGGGGTCTCTGGGTGGGTTTTAGGACCCTGGGGATGCTTGGGGTGGGTTTTGGGGTCTCTGGGTGGGTTTTAGGACCCTGAGGATGAGTTTTGGGGTCTCCGGGTGGGTTTTAGGACCCTGGGGATGAGTTTTGGGGTCTCGGGGTGGGTTTTAGGACCCTGGGGATGCTCGGGGTGGGTTTGGGGGTCTCTGGGTGGGTTTTAGGACCCTGGGGATGAGTTTTGGGGTCTCTGGGTGGGTTTCGGGGTCTCGGGGTGGGTTTTAGGACCCTGGGGATGCTTGGAGTGGGTTTTAGGACCCTGGGGAACCCCCACGTGGGTTTTAGGACCCTGGGGATGCTCTGGGTTGCTTTTGGGGTCTCTGGGTGGGTTTTGGGGTCTCCGGGTGGGTTTTAGGACCCTGGGGATGAGTTTTGGGGTCTCTGGGTGGGTTTTGGGGTCTCTGGGTGGGTTTTAGGACCCTGGGGATGAGTTTTGGGGTCTCTGGGTGGGTTCGGGGTCTTGGGGCGGGTTTTAGGACCCTGGGGAAACCCCGTGTGGGTTTTAGGACCCTGGGGATGCTCTGGGTGGGTTTTAGGACCCTGCGGATGAGTTTCGAGGTCTCTGGGTGGGTTTTAGGACCCTGAGGATGAGTTTTGGGGTCTCCGGGTGGGTTTTAGGACCCTGGGGAACCCCCGGGTGGGTTTTAGGACCCTGGGGATGAGTTTTGGGGTCTCTGGGTGGGTTATGGATCTCGGGGTGGGTTTAGGACCCTGGGGATGCTCACGGCGGGTTTCAGGGTCTCTGGGTGGGTTTTAGGACCCTGGGGATGCTCTGGGTGGGTTTTGGGGTCTCCGGGTGGGTTTTAGGACCCTGGGGATGAGTTTTGGGGTCTCTGGGTGGGTTTAAGGGTCTCGGGGCGGGTTTTAGGACCCTGGGGATGCTCGGGGTGGGTTTTGGGGTCTCCGGGTGGGTTTTAGGACCCTGGGGATGAGTTTTGGGGTCTCGGGGTGGGTTTTAGGACCCTGGGGATGCTCGGGGTGGGTTTGGGGGTCCCTGGGTGGGTTTTAGGACCCTGGGGATGAGTTTTGGGGTCTCTGGGTGGGTTTCGGGCTCTCGGGGCAGGTTTTAGGACCCTGGGGATGCTCGGGGTGGGTTTTGGGGTGTCTGGGTGGGTTTTAGGACCCTGGGGATGCTCGGGGTGGGTTTGGGGGTCCCTGGGTGGGTTTTAGGACCCTGGGG
>JAVLUU010000743.1:0-7500 GCA_032206185.1 Columba guinea
CATCTCCCGGACTTCCGAGAGTGCCCAAATGCCTCTGAGCTCATGGATTTGGGGACAAGAATCCTTCCTGGGCCTGTCAGGACACCAGTGGGTGTTCCAAAGCACTGCAAGCCTTCCACGTCCTCTCTCTTACAGCTCCTGAGCCTGCTCCTGTAGGGAATGAGGATGATGAGCTCTGCCATGCTTCTCAAGAAGGCAACACTCCTTTGCTCTTGCCACTGCTATCCGGTTGAAAAGGATTTCCAAGCATCCGACGAGTTTGGAAGGTGGTGGCTCTGTCAACAGGTTGTCTTGCAGCGGAGAACCTCCAGCAGCCTCATGCAAGGTCTTCCTCCCTTCATCCTGCCCTGTGATTCCACCAGCTGCTCCAGTGCTTCCTCGGGATGTGTTGGGGCTTTTCCCTGGCCAGCTCTGGCGATGGGCAGGGGAGGCTGCTCCCTTTTATAGTGCCCCGGGGCATTGTGACCTCAGCGTTGCCGGGGTGCTGGCATTGTGACCTGGGGGTGACAGAGCCCCCATGTGCAGCCCCGCCCATCCCCCCTCTGCCCAGCACCCTTTGGAGGAAGTCCTTGAGCTGCTGGCCCCCAATCACTCACTGTACCTACAAGACAAGGGAGTAATCAACCTAACCATGGCCCTTTTTTGCAAAAATAGAGTCTGGATTTGTTGTCAGTCCAGCCTTATCTCCTCTCCTGCTCCTCTCCCTCTCCCTCTCCCTCTCCCTTCTCCCTCTCCCTCTCCCCTCTCCCTCTCCCTCTCCCTCTCCCTCTCCCTCTCCCCTCTCTTCATCTTTTTCCTGTTTCCTCTCTCCCCATAGTGAGTCAAATAACAAAAAGACTATTTGCCTGAAAGGACAGGGGAATTTCAGCTCCAAAACCACTTTCAAGGAAACATAACACAATGGATACAACTGTATCATTTTTTTATTTATTTTATTTCATTTTATTTAGTCTTATTTGGTTTTTAGTTTGTTTTGTTTTGTTGCCCTCTCCTCTCTTCTCCTCTCTTCTCCTTCTTCTGTGGCTTTTCCTTTTCCTTTTCCTTTTCCTTTTCCTTTTCCTTTTCCTTTTCCTTTTCCTTTTCCTTTTCCTTTTCCTTTTCCTTTTCCTTTTCCTTTTCCTTTTCCTTTTCCTTTTCCTTTTCCTTTTCCTTTTCCTTTTCCTTTTCCTTTTCCTTTTCCTTTTCCTTTTCCTTTCCTTTCCTTTCCTTTCCGCTCTATTCATTTCTGCTCCTTTCTTTTCAACTCCTTACCTTTCCCCTCTTTTCCTTGCTTTAGGTTGCTTGGGGTTTTTTCTGGCGTGTTCTTTCACAGGTGTTATGCTCTACCAGGATGCTTGTGTCTTTGGAGGATGTCCGTTTGGCAGAGCTTTCATGTTGTTTAAGCTTGCTTCTTTTACATCATGGAAGGCTGCTAGTTTGGATTTGCTTTAGGTTGCTTGCTTCACCTTGATTTACCTTGTTTCAGGTGGTATGGTATAGATTGTTTCAGGTTCTTGTTTGGTTGTTCAGGGCCGGTTCTTTGAAGATTTGGAAGGTAGATTGCTTTAGCTTCTTCAAGGTTGGTTGTTTTCCAGTTGTTGAAGGTTGCTTTAGGTGAGTTGTTCTATGCTGGTTTAGGTAGGCTGTTCTAGCTCAGTTTAGGGCCACCTCGTGGAGCAGCAGGCACCCAGCCCAAAGGGCCCAAAGCAGGCGTGGCAAGCGGGCCATGCTCAGTGCTGCAGAGGAAGCCAAAAACCCCCCAGAGACGCTTGGTGTCCCACATGGGGGGAAAAAAAAGCCTTCCTCCCCCCAGCTGCAGGGCACGAGAGGCCATCTTCCTGGTGCTTGAGCAGCAGGTAGGAACCGAGCCAAAAGGGCCCAGTGGAGCTCTGCAAAGTGGTCATGCTCCATGCTGCAGAGGAAGGCAAAAACCCCCGGGGACCAATGCCAATCTGCCCCGGGGGAAAAAATTCCTTCCTGACCCCAGTGCTGGCGATCGGCTGTTCCCTGAGCATGTGAGACAGACCTGGCTCCTTGTCCCACAGGCTGCTCACGCCCTCCCAGGACCTGCCCAAACTCTATCCTGTCCTATCCTATCCTCCCTCCACCTGGAGCCATCTCCCGGACTTCCGAGAGTGCCCAAATGCCTCTGAGCTCATGGATTTGGGGACAAGAATCCTTCCTGGGCCTGTCAGGACACCAGTGGGTGTTCCAAAGCACTGCAAGCCTTCCACGTCCTCTCTCTTACAGCTCCTGAGCCTGCTCCTGTAGGGAATGAGGATGATGAGCTCTGCCATGCTTCTCAAGAAGGCAACACTCCCTTTGCTCTTGCCACTGCTATCCGATTGAGAAGGATTTCCAAGCATCCGACGAGTTTGGAAGGTGGTGGCTCTGTCAACAGGTTGTCTTGCAGCGGAGAACCTCCAGCAGCCTCATGCAAGGTCTTCCTCCCTTCATGCCTGCCCTGTGATTCCACCAGCTGCTCCAGTGCTTCCTCGGGGATGTGTTGGGGCTTTTCCCTGGCCAGCTCTGGCGATGGGCAGGGGAGGCTGCTCCCTTTTATAGTGCCCCGGGGCATTGTGACCTCAGCGTTGCAGGGTGCTGGCATTGTGACCTGGGGGTGACAGAGCCCCATGTGCAGCCCCGCCCATCCCCCCTCTGCCCAGCACCCTTTGGAGGAAGTCCTTGAGCTGCTGGCCCCCAATCACTCACTGTACCTACAAGACAGGGGAGTAATCAACCTAACCATGGCCCTTTTTTGCAAAAATAGAGTCTGGATTTGTTGTCAGTCCAGCCTTATCTCCTCTCCTCTCCTCTCCCTCTCCCTCTCTCCTCTCCTCCCTCTCCCTCTTCCTCTCTCCCTCTCCCTCTCCCTCTCCCTCTCTCATCTTTTTTCCCGTTTCCTCTCTCCCCATAGTGAGTCAAATAACAAAAAGACTATTTGCCTGAAAGGACAGGGGAATTTCAGCTCCAAAACCACTTTCAAGGAACATAACACAATGGATACAACTGTATCATTTTTTTATTTATTTTATTTCATTTTATTTAGTCTTATTTGTTTTTTAGTTTGTTTTGTTTTGTTGCCCTCTCCCCTCTTCTCCTCTCTTCTCCTTCTTCTGTGGCCTTTCCTTTCCATTCCTTTCCTTTCCTTTCCTTCTTCCTTTCCTTTCCTTTCCTTTCCTTTCCTTTCCTTTTCCTTTCCTTTCCTTTCCTTTCCTTTCCTTTCCTTTCCTTTCCTTTCCTTTCCTTTCCTTTCCTTTCCTTTCCTTTCCTTTCCTTTCCTTTCCTTTCCTTTCCTTTCCTTTCCTTTCCTTTCCTTTCCTTTCCTTTCCTTTCCTTTCCTTTCCTTTCCTTTCCTTTCCTTTCCTTTTCCTTTCCTTTCCTTTCCTTTCCTTTCCTTTCCTTTCCTTTCCTTTCCTTTCCTTTCCTTTCCTTTCCTTTCCTTTCCGCTCTATTCATTTCTGCTCCTTTCTTTTCAACTCCTTACCTTTCCCCTCTTTTCCTTGCTTTAGGTTGCTTGGGGTTTTTTCTGGCGTGTTCTTTCACATGTGTTATGCTCTACCAGGATGCTTGTGTCTTTGGAGGATGTCCGTTTGGCAGAGCTTTCATGTTGTTTAAGCTTGCTTCTTTCACATCATGGAAGGCTGCTAGTTTGGTTTTGCTCTAGGTTGCCTGCTTCACCTTGGTTTACCTTGTTTCAGGTGGTATGGTATAGATTGTTTCAGGTTCTTGTTTGGTTGTTCAGGGCCGGTTCTTTGAAGATTTGGAAGGTAGATTGCTTTAGCTTCTTCAAGGTTGGTTGTTTCCAGTTGTTGAAGGTTGCTTTAGGTGAGTTGTTCTATGCTGGTTTAGGTAGGCTGTTCTAGCTCAGTTTAGGGCCACCTCGTGGAGCAGCAGGCACCCAGCCCAAAGGGCCCAAAGCAGGCGTGGCAAGCGGGCCATGCTCAGTGCTGCAGAGGAAGCCAAAACCCCCAGAGACGCTTGGTGTCCCACAATGGGGGAAAAAAAAAGCCTTCCTCCCCCCAGCTGCAGGGCACGAGAGGCCATCTTCCTGGTGCTTGAGCAGCAGGTAGGAACCGAGCCAAAAGGGCCCAGTGGAGCTCTGCAAAGTGGTCATGCTCCATGCTGCAGAGGAAGGCAAAAAACCCCCAGGGACCAATGCCAATCTGCCCCGGGGGAAAAAATTCCTTCCTGACCCCAGTGCTGGCGATCGGCTGTTCCCTGAGCATGTGAGACAGACCTGGCTCCTTGTCCCACAGGCTGCTCACGCCCTCCCAGGACCTGCCCAAACTCTATCCTGTCCTATCCTATCCTCCCTCCACCTGGAGCCATCTCCCGGACTTCCGAGAGTGCCCAAATGCCTCTGAGCTCATGGATTTGGGGACAAGAATCCTTCCTGGGCCTGTCAGGACACCAGTGGGTGTTCCAAAGCACTGCAAGCCCTCCACGTCCTCTCTCTTACAGCTCCTGAGCCTGCTCCTGTAGGGAATGAGGATGATGAGCTCTGCCATGCTTCTCAAGAAGGCAACACTCCTTTGCGCTTGCCACTGCTATCCGGTTGAGAAGGATTTCCAAGCATCCGACGAGTTTGGAAGGTGGTGGCTCTGTCAACAGGTTGTCTTGCAGCGGAGAACCTCCAGCAGCCTCATGCAAGGTCTTCCTCCCTTCATCCCTGCCCTGTGATTCCACCAGCTGCTCCAGTGCTTCCTCGAGGATGTGTTGGGACTTTTCCCTGGCCAGCTCTGGCGATGGGCACGTTAGGCTGCTCCCTTTTATAGTGCCCCGGGGCATTGTGACCTCAGCGTTGCAGGGTGCTGGCATTGTGACCTGGGGGTGACAGAGCCCCCATGTGCAGCCCCGCCCATCCCCCCTCTGCCCAGCACCCTTTGGAGGAAGTCCTTGAGCTGCTGGCCCCCCAATCACTCACTGTACCTACAAGACAGGGGAGTAATCAACCTAACCATGGCCCTTTTTTGCAAAAATAGAGTCTGGATTTGTTGTCAGTCCAGCCTTATCTCCTCTCCTCTCCTCTCCCTCTCCCTCTCCCTCTCCTTCTCCCTCTCCCTCTCCCTCTCCCTCTCCCTCTCCCTCTCCCTCTCCCTCTCCCTCTCTCATCTTTTTCCCGTTTCCTCTCTCCCCATAGTGAGTCAAATAACAAAAAGACTATTTGCCTGAAAGGACAGGGGAATTTCAGCTCCAAAACCACTTTCAAGGAAACATAACACAATGGATACAACTGTATCATTTTTTTATTTATTTTATTTCATTTTATTTAGTCTTATTTGTTTTTTAGTTTGTTTTGTTTTGTTGCCCTCTCCCCTCTTCTCCTCTCTTCTCCTTCTTCTGTGGCCTTTCCTTTCCTTTCCTTTCCTTTCCTTTCCTTTCCTTTCCTTTCCTTTCCTTTCCTTTCCTTTCCGCTCTATTCATTTCTGCTCCTTTCTTTTCAACTCCTTACCTTTCCCCTCTTTTCCTTGCTTTAGGTTGCTTGGGGTTTTTTCTGGCGTGTTCTTTCACATGTGTTATGCTCTACCAGGATGCTTGTGTCTTTGGAGGATGTCCGTTTGGCAGAGCTTTCATGTTGTTTAAGCTTGCTTCTTTCACATCATGGAAGGCTGCTAGTTTGGTTTTGCTCTAGGTTGCCTGCTTCACCTTGGTTTACCTTGTTTCAGGTGGTATGGTATAGATTGTTTCAGGTTCTTGTTTGGTTGTTCAGGGCCGGTTCTTTGAAGATTTGGAAGGTAGATTGCTTTAGCTTCTTCAAGGTTGGTTGTTTCCAGTTGTTGAAGGTTGCTTTAGGTGAGTTGTTCTATGCTGGTTTAGGTAGGCTGTTCTAGCTCAGTTTAGGGCCACCTCGTGGAGCAGCAGGCACCCAGCCCAAAGGGCCCAAAGCAGGCGTGGCAAGCGGGCCATGCTCAGTGCTGCAGAGGAAGCCAAAAACCCCCAGAGACGCTTGGTGTCCCACATGGGGGGAAAAAAAAGCCTTCCTCCCCCCAGCTGCAGGGCACGAGAGGCCATCTTCCTGGTGCTTGAGCAGCAGGTAGGAACCGAGCCAAAAGGGCCCAGTGGAGCTCTGCAAAGTGGTCATGCTCCATGCTGCAGAGGAAGGCAAAAAACCCCCAGGGACCAATGCCAATCTGCCCCGGGGGAAAAAATTCCTTCCTGACCCCAGTGCTGGCGATCGGCTGTTCCCTGAGCATGTGAGACAGACCTGGCTCCTTGTCCCACAGGCTGCTCACGCCCTCCCAGGACCTGCCCAAACTCTATCCTGTCCTATCCTATCCTCCCTCCACCTGGAGCCATCTCCCGGACTTCCGAGAGTGCCCAAATGCCTCTGAGCTCATGGATTTGGGGACAAGAATCCTTCCTGGGCCTGTCAGGACACCAGTGGGTGTTCCAAAGCACTGCAAGCCCTCCACGTCCTCTCTCTTACAGCTCCTGAGCCTGCTCCTGTAGGGAATGAGGCAACACTCCTTTGCTCTTGCCACTGCTATCCGGTTGAGAAGGATTTCCAAGCATCCGACGAGTTTGGAAGGTGGTGGCTCTGTCAACAGGTTGTCTTGCAGCGGAGAACCTCCAGCAGCCTCATGCAAGGTCTTCCTCCCTTCATCCCTGCCCTGTGATTCCACCAGCTGCTCCAGTGCTTCCTCGGGGATGTGTTGGGGCTTTTCCCTGGCCAGCTCTGGCGATGGGCATGGGAGGCTGCTCCCTTTTATAGTGCCCCGGGGCATTGTGACCTCAGCGTTGCGGGGTGCTGGCATTGTGATCTGGGGGTGACAGAGCCCCCATGTGCAGCCCCGCCCATCCCCCCTCTGCCCAGCACCCTTTGGAGGAAGTCCTTGAGCTGCTGGCCCCCAATCACTCACTGTACCTACAAGACAGGGGAGTAATCAACCTAACCATGGCCCTTTTTTGCAAAAATAGAGTCTGGATTTGTTGTCAGTCCAGCCTTATCTCCTCTCCTCTCCTCTCCCTCTCCCTCTCCCTCTCCTTCTCCCTCTCCCTCTCCCTCTCCCTCTCCCTCTCCCTCTCCCTCTCCCTCTCCCTCTCCCTCTCCCTCTCCCTCTCCCTCTCTCATCTTTTTCCCGTTTCCTCTCTCCCCATAGTGAGTCAAATAACAAAAAGACTATTTGCCTGAAAGGACAGGGGAATTTCAGCTCCAAAACCACTTTCAAGGAAACATAACACAATGGATACAACTGTATCATTTTTTTATTTATTTTATTTCATTTTATTTAGTCTTATTTGTTTTTTAGTTTGTTTTGTTTTGTTGCCGTCTCCTCTCTTCTCCTCTCTTCTCCTTCTTCTGTGGCCTTTCCTTTCCTTTCCTTTCCTTTCCTTTCCTTTCCTTTCCTTTCCTTTCCTTTCCTTTCCTTTCCTTTCCGCTCTATTCATTTCTGCTCCTTTCTTTTCAACTCCTTACCTTTCCCCTCTTTTCCTTGCTTTAGGTTGCTTGGGGTTTTTTCTGGCGTGTTCTTTCACATGTGTTATGCTCTACCAGGATGCTTGTGTCTTTGGAGGATG
>JAVLUU010000743.1:17500-20000 GCA_032206185.1 Columba guinea
TTAGGGGTTAGTGTTATGGTTAGGGTTAGGATTAGGGTTAGGGGTTAGTGTTAGTGTCAGGGTTAGAGTTAGAGTTAGGGCTAGTGTTAGGGTTAGGGTTAGGGTTAGGGTTAGGCTTAGGGTTAGGGTTAGGGTTAGAGTTAGAGTTAGGGTTAGTGTTAGGGTTAGGGTTAGGGTTAGGGTTAGGTTTAGAGTTAGGGTTAGTGTTAGGGTTTAGGGTTAGGTTTAGGGTTAAAGTTAGGGTTAGGGTTAGGATTAGGGTTTAGGGTTAGGATTAGGGTTTAGGGTTAGGGTTAGGGTCAGGCTTAGGGTTTAGGGTTAGGGTTAGGGTTAGTGTTAGGGTTAGTGTTAGGGTTAGGGTTAGGGTTAGGGTTAGGGTTAGGGTTAGGGTTAGGGTTAGGTTTAGGATTTAGAGTTAGGGGTTAGGGTTAGGGGTTAGGGTTAGGGTTAGGTTGAGGGTTAGGGTTAGGGTTAGAGTTAGGTTTAGGGTTAGGGTTAGCGTTAGGCTTAGGATTTAGAGTCAGGCTTTGGTTTTACGGTTAGGGTTAGGGTTAGGGCTAGGCTTACAGTTAGGGTTAGTGTTAGGGTTAGAGTTAGGAATAGGGTGCCATTAGGGTTACTCTTAGGGGTTAGTGTTAGGGTTAGGGTTAGGGTTAGGGTTAGTGTTAGGGGTTAGGATTAGGGTTAGTATTACGATTAGGGTTAGAGGTTAGGGTTAGGGTTAGGGTCAGGCTTAGGGTTTAGGGTTCGGGTTGGGATAGGGTTAGGGTTAGGGTTAAGATTATGGTTAGGGTTATGTTTAGGGTTAGGGTCAGGGTTAGGGTTAGGGTTAGGTTTTATGGTTAGTCTTAGGGTTTAGGGTTAGGCTTAGGGTTAGGGTTAGGGGTTAGGGTTAGGGTTGGGGTTAGGGTTAGGGTTAGGGTTAGTCTTAAGGTTTAGGGTTAGTCTTAGGGTTTAGGGTCAGGCTTAGGGTTTAGGGTTAGGGTTAGGGTTAGGGTTAGGGCTAGGGTTAGGGTTAGGGGTAGGGTTAGTGTTAGGGTTAGGAATAGGGTGCCATTAGGGTTAGGGTTAGGTTTAGAGTTAGGGTTAGGGTTAGGGTTAGGGATAGGGTTAGTGTTAGGGTTAGGGTTAGGGTTAGGGTTAGGGTTAGGGTTTAGGGTTAGGCTTAGGGATTAGGGTTAGGGTTAGGGTTAGGAGTAGGGTGCCATTAGGGTTAGTCTTAGGGGTTAGTGTTAGGGTTAGGGTTAGGGTTAGGGATAGGGTTAGGGTTAGGGTTAGGGTTAGGGTTAGGGTTAGGGTTAGGGTTAGGGTTAGGGATTAGGGTTATGGTTAGAGTTAATATTAGGGTTTAGTGTTATGGTTAGGGTTAGGATTAGGGTTAGGGGTTAGTGTTAGTGTTAGTGTTAGAGTTAGCGTTAGGGTTAGTGTTAGGGTTAGGGTTAGGGTTAGGCTTAGGGTTAGGGTTAGGGTTAGAGTTAGAGTTAGGGTTAGTGTTAGGGTTTAGGGTTAGTCTTAGGGTTTAGGGTTAGGCTTAGGTTTAGGGTTAGGGGTTAGGGTTAGGGTTGGGGTTAGGGTTAGGGTTAGGGTTAGTGTTAAGTTTTAGGGTTAGTCTTAGGGTTTAGGGTCAGGCTTAGGGTTTAGGGTTAGGGTTAGCGTTAGGGTTAGGGTTAGGGTTAGGTTTAGGGTTAGGGTTAGGGCTAGGGTTAGGGTTAGGGGTAGGGTTAGTGTTAGGGTTAGGAATAGGGTGCCATTAGGGTTAGGGTTAGGTTTAGAGTTAGGGTTAGGGTTAGGGTTAGGGATAGGGTTAGGGTTAGGGTTAGGTTTCGGGTTAGGGTTAGGGTTAGGAATAGGTTGCCATTAGGGTTAGGGTTAGGGTTAGGTTTAGAGTTAGGGTTAGGGTTGGGGTTAGGCTTAGGATTTAGGGTCAGGCTTCGGTTTTATGGTTAGGGTAAGGGTTCGGGCTAGACTTAGAATTAGGGTTAGTGTTAGGGTTAGGGTTAGGGTTAGTGTTAGGGGTTAGGATTAGGGTTAGTATTACGATTAGGGTTAGAGGTTAGGGTTAGGGTTAGGGTCAGGCTTAGGGTTTAGGGTTAGGTTTAGGGTTAGGGTTAGGGTTAAAGTTATGGTTAGGGTTAGGTTTAGGGTTAGGGTCAGGGTTACGGTTAGGGTTAGGTTTTAGGGTTAGTCTTAGGGTTTAGGGTTAGGGTTAGGGTTAGGGTTAGGGTTAGGGTTAGGGTTAGGGTTAGGGTTAGGGTTAGGATTAGGGTTAGGGTTAGTGTTAGGGTTTAGGGTTAGTCTTAGGGCTTAGGGTCAGGCTTAGGGTTTAGGGTTAGGGTTAGGGTTAGGGTTAGGGTAAGGGTTAGAGTTACGGTTAGGGTTAGGGTTAGGGTTAGGGGTAGGGTTAGGATTAGGGTTGGGGTTAGGGTTAGGGTTAGGGTTAGTGTTAGGGTTTAGAGTTAGTCTTAGGGTTTAGTTTCAGGCTTAGGTTTTAGGGTTAGGG
>JAVLUU010000743.1:75000-80000 GCA_032206185.1 Columba guinea
GGTTAGGGTTAGGGTTAGGATTAGGGTTAGGATTTAGTGTTAGGGTTAGAGTTAGACATAGGTTTAGGGTTAGGGTTAGGGTTAGGTTTAGGGTTAGAATTAGGGTTTAGGGTTATGATTAGTGTTAGGGTTTATGGTTAGCGTTAGGGTTAGGGTAAAGGGTTAGGGTTAGGCTTAGGGGTTACTATTAGTTTGAAGGCTAGAATTAGGTTTGAAGGCTAGGGTTAGGTTTAGGTTAAAAGTTAGGTTTAGTGTTACGGTTAGGGTTAGTCTTAGGGGTTAGTGTTAGGGTTAGGGTTAGGGTTAGGGTTAGGGTTAGGGTTAGGGTTAGGGAGCCGTTATGGTTAGAGTTAGGGTTTGGGTTAGGGTTAGGGATAGGTTTAGGGTTAGAGTTAGGGTTAGTGTTAGGGTTTAGGGTTAGTCTTAGGTTTTAGGGTTAGGCTTAGGGTTATGGTTAGGGGTTAGGGTTAGGGTTAGGGGTTAGGATTAGGGTTATGGTTAGGGTTAGGATTAGGGTTAGTGTTAGAGTTAGGGTTTAGTGTTAGGTTTAGGGTTAGGGGTTAGTTTTAGGGGTTAGGGTTAGGGTTAAGGTTAGGGTTAGGGTTAGGGTTTTGGGTTAGGATTAGGGTTTAGGGTTAGGGTTAGGGTTAGGGTAAGGGTCAGGGTTAGGGTTAGGGTCAGTGTTATGGTTAGGGTTAGGGTTAGGGTTAGGGTTAGTTTTAGGGTTAGAGTTAGGGTTAGGGTTAGGGTAAGGGGTTAGGGTTAGAGTTGGTGTTAGGGTTAGGGTTAGGGTTAGTGTTAGTGTTTAGGGTTAGTCTTAGGGTTTAGGGTCAGGCTTAGGGTTTAGGGTTAGGGTTAGGGTTAGGGTTAGGTTTAGGGTTAGGGTTAGGGTTAGAATTAGGGTTAGGAATAGGGTGCCATTAGGGTTAGGGTTAGGGTTAGGGTTAGGGTTAGGGTTAGGGTTAGGGTTAGGGTTAGGGTTAGGGTTAGCGTTAGCTTTAGGGTTAGGGTTAGGTTTAGGGTTAGGGTTACATTTGGGGTTAGGGTTAGGGTTAGGGTTAGTGTTAGGGTTTAGGGTTAGTCTTAGCGTTTAGGGTCAGGCTTAGGGTTTAGGGTAAGGGTTAGGGTTAGGGTTAGGGTTAGGGTTAGGTTTAGGGTTAGGGTTAGGGTTAGGGTTAGGGTTAGGGTTAGGGATTAAGGTCAGGGTTAGAGTTAGTCTTAGGGGTTAGTGTTAGGCTTAGGTTTAAGGTTAGGGTTAGGGTTAGGGTTAGGGTTAGGGTTAGGGGTTAGGTTTACTGTTAGGGTTAGAGTTAGGGTTAGTGTTAGGGTTAGGTTTACTGTTAGGTTTTAGTGTTAGACTTAGGGATTAGGGTTAGGGTTAGTGTGTAGGGTTGGGTTTAGGGTTAGGGTTAGGGTTAGGGTTAGGGGTTTGTTTTAGGGGTTAGGTTTAGGGTTAGGGTTACGGTTAGGGTTAGGGTTAGGGTTAGGGTTAGGGTTAGGGTTAGGGAGCCGTTAGGGTTAGAGTTAGGGTTAGTGTTAGGGTTAGGGATAGGGTTAGGGTTAGAGTTAGGGTTAGTGTTAGGGTTTAGGGTTAGTCTTAGGTTTTAGGGTTAGGCTTAGGGTTATGGTTAGGGGTTAGGGTTAGGCTTAGGGGTTAGGATTAGGGTTATGGTTAGGGTTAGGATTAGGGTTAGTGTTAGAGTTAGGGTTTAGTGTTAGGGTTAGGGTTAGGCTTAGGGTTAGGGTTAGGGGTTAGGGTTAGGGTTGGGGTAAGGGTTAGGGTTAGGGTTAGTGTTAGGGTTTAGGGTTAGTCTTAGCGTTTAGGGTCAGGCTTAGAGTTTAGGGTAAGGGTTAGGGTTAGGGTTAGGGTTTAGGGTTAGGGTTAGGGTAAGGGTCAGGGTTAGGGTTAGGGTCAGTGTTAGGGTTAGGGTTAGGGTTAGGGTTAGGGTTAGGGTTAGGGTTAGGGTTAGGGTTAGTGTTAGAGTTAGATTTAGGGTTAGTGTTAGGGTTTAGGGTTAGTCTTAGGGTTTAGGGTTAGGCTTAGGGTTAGGGTTAGGGGTTAGGGTTAGGGTTGGGGTAAGGGTTAGGGTTGGGGTAAGGGTTAGGGTTTAGGGTTAGTCTTAGCGTTTAGGGTCAGGCTTAGAGTTTAGGGTAAGGGTTAGGGTTAGGGTTACGGTTAGGTTTAGGGTTAGTCTTAGCGTTTAGGGTAAGGCTTAGAGTTTAGGGTAAGGGTTAGGGTTAGGGTTCGGCTTAGGGATTAAGGTCAGGGTTAGGGTTAGTCTTAGGGTTTAGTGTTAGGCTTAGGGTTAGGGTAAGGGTTAGGGTTAGGGTTAGGGTTAGGGTTAGGGTTAGGGTTAGGGGTTAGGTTTACTGTTAGGGTTAGAGTTAGGGTTAGGGTTAGGGTTAGGTTAACTGTTAGGGTTTAGTGTTAGACTTAGGGATTAGGGTTAGGTTTAGTGTGTAGGGTTGGGGTTAGGGTTAGGGTTAGGGTTAGGGTTAGGATTAGGGTTAGGAGTTAGTGTTAGGGTTAGAGTTAGACATAGGGTTAGGGTTAGGGTATAGGGTTAGCGTTAGGGTGCCATTAGTTTTAGGCTTAGGGTTTAGGGTTACGGTTAGGGTTACGGTTAGGTTTAGGGTTAGGGTTAGGGTTAGGTTTACTGTTAGGGTTTAGGGTTAGACTTAGGGATTAGGGTTAGGGTTAGGGTTATTGTGAAGGGTTAGTGTTAGGGTTAGGGTTAGGATTAGGGTTAGGAGTTAGTGTTAGGGTTAGAGTTAGACATAGTGTTAGGGTTATGGTATAGGGTTAGCATTAGGGTGCTATTAGTTTTAGGCTTAGGGTTTAGGGTTACTGTTAGGGTTATGGTTAGGATTAGGGTTTAGGGTTAGGATTAGGGTTTAGGGTTAGGATTATGGTTAGGATTTAGGGTTAGAGTTATCGTTAGGGTTAGGGTTAGGGTTAGTGTTAGGGTATAGGGTTAGTCTTAGGGTTTAGGGTCAGGCTTAGGGGTTAGGGTTAGGGTTAGGGTTAGGGTTGGGGTTAGGGTTAGGGTTAGGGTTAGGGTTAGGGTTAGGGTTAGGGTTAGGGTTAGGGTTAGGGTTAGAATAGGGTGCCTTAGGGTTAGTCTTAGGGGTTAGTGTTAGGGTTATGGTTAGGGTTAGGGTTAGGGTTAGGGATTAGGGTTAGGGTTAGGGTTAGGGTTAGGGTTAGGGTTAGGGTTAGGGTTAGGGTTAGGAATAGGGTGCCATTAGGGTTAGTCTTAGGGGTTAGTATTAGCGTTCGGGTTAGGGTTAGGGTTAAGGTTAGGGTTAGAGTTAGGGTTTAGGGTTAGGTTTAGGGATTAGGGTTAGGGTTAGAGTTAGTATTAGGGGTTAGTGTTACGGTTAGGGTTAGGATTAGGGTTAGGGTTAGTGTTAGGGTTAAATTTAGGGTTAGGGTTAGGGTTAGGTTTAGGGTTAGGGTTAGGGTTAGGGTTAGGGTTAGAGTTAGGGTTAGTGTTAGGGTTTAGGGGTAGTCTTAGGGTTTAGGGTTTTAATTAGGGTAAGGGTTAGGGGTTAGGGTTAGAGTTGGTGTTACGGTTAGGGTTAGAGTTAGTGTTAGGGTTTAGGGTTAGTCTTAGGGTTTAGGGTCAGGCTTAGGGTTTAGAGTTAGGGTTAGTGTTAGGGTTAGAGTTAGGGTTAGGGTTAGGGTTAGGAATAGGGTGCCATTAGGGTTAGGGTTCGGGTTAGGGTTAGGGTTAGGGTTAGGGTTAGGGATAGGATGCCATTAGGGTTAGGGTTAGGGTTATGGTTAGGGTTAGGGTTAGGGTTAGCGTTAGGCTTAGGGTTTAGGGTCAGGCTTAGGTTTTACGGTTAGGGTTAGGGCTAGGCTTAGGGTTAGTGTTAGTGTTAGGGTTAGGTTTAGGGTTAGTGGTATGGGTTAGGGTTAGGGTTAGTATTACGATTAGGGTTAGAGGTTAGGGTTAGGGTTAGAGTTTGGGTTAGGGTTAGGGTGCCATTAGAGTTATGGTTAGGGTTAGGGTTAGGGTTAGGGTTTAGGGTTAATCTTAGGGTTTAGGGTTAGGCTTAGTGTTAGGGTTAGTGTTTATGGGTAGGGTTGGGGTTAGGGTTAGGGTTAGGGTTAGGGTTAGGGTTAGGGTTAGGGTTAGGGCTAGGCTTAGGGTTAGTGTTAGTGTTAGGGTTAGGGTTAGGGTTAGTGGTATGGGTTAGGGTTAGGGTTAGTATTACGATTAGGGTTAGAGGTTAGGGTTAGGGTTAGAGTTTGGGTTAGGGTTAGGGTGCCATTAGAGTTATGGTTAGGGTTAGGTTTAGGTTTAGGGTTAGGGTTAGGGTTTAGGGTTAATCTTAGGGTTTAGGGTTAGGCTTAGTGTTAGGGTTAGGGTTTATGGTTAGGGTTGGGGTTAGGGTTAGGGTTAGGGTTAGGGTTAGGGTTAGGGTTAGGGTTAGGGTTAGCGTTAGGGTTAGGGTTAGGGTTAGGGTTTAGGGTTAGTCTTAGAGTTTAGGGTCAGGCTTAGGGTTTACGGTTAGGGTTAGGGTTAGGGTTAGGGTTTAGGGTTAGGGTTAGGGTTAGGCTTAGGGTTAGGGTTAAGGTTAGGGTTAGGGTTAGGAATAGGGTGCCATTAGGGTTAGTCTTAGGGGTTAGTGTTAGGGTTAGTGTTAGGGGTAGGGTTAGGGTTAGGGATTAGGTTTAGGGTTAGAGTTAGGGTTAGGGTTAGGGTTAGGGTTAGGGTTAGGGTTAGGGTTAGGGTTAGGGATTAGGGTTAGGGTTAGAGTTAGTATTAGGGGTTAGTGTTATGGTTAGGGTTAGGGTTAGGGGTTAGGGTTAGTGTTAGGGTTAGGGTTAGGGTTAGTCTTAGGGTTAGGGTTAGGGATAGAGTTAGAGCTAGGGTTAGTGTTAGGGTTTAGGGTTAGTCTTAGGGTTTAGGGTTAGGCTTAGGGTTAGGGTTAGGGGTTAGGATTAGAGCTGGGGTTAGGGTTAGGGTTAGCATTAGTCTTAGGGTTTA
>JAVLUU010000743.1:102500-105000 GCA_032206185.1 Columba guinea
TAGGGTTAGGGTTAGGGTTAGGGTTAGGGATTAGGGTTAGGGTTAGAGTTAGTATTAGGGGTTAGTGTTATGGTTAGGGTTAGGGTTAGGGTTTAGGGTTAGTGTTAGGGTTAGGGTTAGGGTTAGTCTTAGGGTTAGGGTTAGGGATAGAGTTAGAGCTAGGGTTAGTGTTAGGGTTTAGGGTTAGTCTTAGGGTTTAGGCTTAGGCTTAGGGTTAGGGTTAGGGGTTAGGGTTAGAGCTGGGGTTAGGGTTAGGGTTAGCATTAGTCTTAGGGTTTAGGGTTAGTCTTAGGGTTTAGGGTCAGGCTTAGGGTTTAGGGTTAGGGTTAGGGTTAGGGTTATGGTTAGGGTTAGGGATAGGGTTAGGGTTAGGAACAGGTTGCCATTAGGGTTAGGGTTAGGGTTAGGTTTAGAGTTAGGGTTAGGGTTAGGGTTAGGATTAGGGTTTAGGGTCAGGGTTAGGGTTAGGGTTAGGGTTAGGGTTAGGGTTAGGGTTAGGATTAGGGTTTAGGGTTAGGATTAGGGTTTAGGGTTAGGGTTAGGGTTAGGGTTAGGGATAGTTTTAGGGTTAGGGTTAGCGTTAGGGTTAGGGTTAGGGTTAGGGTTAGGATTAGGATTTAGGGTTAGGGTTAGGGTTAGGTTTAGGGTTAGGGTTAGGGTTAGAGTTAGGGTAGTGTTAGGGTTTAGAGGTAGTCTTAGGGTTAGGGTTAGGGTTAGGGTTAGGGTTAGGGTTAGGGTTAGGGTTAGGGTTAGGGTTAGGGTTAGGGTTAGGAACAGGTTGCCATTAGGGTTAGGGTTAGGGTTAGGGTTAAGATTAGGGTCAGGGATAGGATGCCATTAGGGTTAGGGTTAGGGTTATGGTTAGGGTTAGGGTTAGGGTTAGCGTTAGGCTTAGGGTTTAGGGTCAGGCTAAGGTTTTACGGTTAGGGTTAGGGTTAGGGCTAGGCTTAGGGTTAGTGTTAGTGTTAGGGTTAGGTTTAGGGTTAGTGGTATGGGTTAGGGTTAGGGTTAGTATTACGATTAGGGTTAGAGGTTAGGGTTAGGGTTAGAGTTTGGGTTAGGGCTAGGGTTAGGGTTAGGGTTTAGGGTTAATCTTAGGGTTTAGGGTTAGGCTTAGTGTTAGGGTTAGGGTTTATGGTTAGGGTTGGGGTTAGGGTTAGGGTTAGGGTTAGGGTTAGGGTTAGGGTTAGGGTTAGGGCTAGGTTTAGGGTTAGTGTTAGTGTTAGGGTTAGGTTTAGGGTTAGTGGTATGGGTTAGGGTTAGGGTTAGTATTACGATTAGGGTTAGAGGTTTGGGTTAGGGTGAGAGTTTGGGTTAGGGTTAGGGTTAGGGTGCCATTAGAGTTATGGTTAGGGTTAGGGTTAGGGTTAGGGATAGGGTTAGGGTTAGTGTTAGGGTTAGGGTTAGGGTTAGGGTTAGGATTTAGGGTTAGTCTTAGGGTTTAGGGTCAGGCTTAGGGTTTACGGTTAGGGTTAGGGTTAGGGTTAGGCTTAGGGTTAGGGTTAGGGTTAGGAATAGGGTGCCATTAGGGTTAGTCTTAGGGGTTAGTGTTAGGGTTAGTGTTAGGGGTAGGGTTAGGGTTAGGGATTAGGGTTAGGGTTAGAGTTTGGGTTAGGGTTAGGGTTAGGGTGCCATTAGTGTTATGGTTAGGGTTAAGGTTAGGGTTAGGGTCAAGGTTAGGTTTAAGGTTAGGGTTAGGGTTAGGGCTAGGGTTAGGGTTAGGGTTTAGGGTTAGTCTTAGGGTTTAGGGTTAGGCTTAGTGTTAGGGTTAGGGGTTAGGGTTAGGGTTGGGGTTAGGGTTAGGGTTAGGGTTAGGGTTAGGGTTAGGGTTAGGGTTAGTGTTAGGGTTTAGGGTTAGTCTTAGGGTTTAGGGTCAGGCTTAGGGGTTAGGGTTAGGGTTAGGGTTAGGGTTAGGGTTAGGGTTAGGGTTAGAATAGGGTGCCTTAGGGTTAGTCTTACGGGTTAGTGTTAGGGTTATGGTTAGGGTTAGGGTTAGGGTTAGGGATTAGGGTTACGGTTAGGGTTAGGGTTAGGGTTAGGGTTAGGAATAGGGTGCCATTAGGGTTAGTCTTAGGGGTTAGTGTTAGCGTTAGGGTTAGGGTTAGGGTTAAGGTTAGGGTTAGAGTTAGGGTTTAGGGTTAGGTTTAGGGATTAGGGTTAGGGTTAGAGTTAGTATTAGGGGTTAGTGTTACGGTTGGGGTTAGTGTTACGGTTAGGTTTAGGATTAGGGTTAGGGTTAGTGTTAGGGTTAAAGTTAGGGTTAGGGTTAGGGTTAGGGTTAGGGTTAGGGTTAGGGTTAGGGTTAGGGTTAGGGTTAGAGTTAGGGTTAGTGTTAGGGTTTAGGGGTAGTCTTAGGGTTTAGGGTTTTAATTAGGGTAAGGGTTAGGGGTTAGGGTTAGAGTTGGTGTTACGGTTAGGGTTAGAGTTAGAGTTAGGGTTTAGGTTTAGTCTTAGGGTTTAGGGTCAGGCTTAGGGTTTAGAGTTAGGGTTAGTGTTAGGG
>JAVLUU010000743.1:107500-110000 GCA_032206185.1 Columba guinea
TAGGGGTAGGGTTAGGGTTAGGGATTAGGGTTAGGGTTAGAGTTTGGGTTAGGGTTAGGGTTAGGGTGCCATTAGTGTTATGGTTAGGGTTAAGGTTAGGGTTAGGGTCAAGGTTAGGTTTAAGGTTAGGGTTAGGGTTAGGGCTAGGGTTAGGGTTAGGGTTTAGGGTTAGTCTTAGGGTTTAGGGTTAGGCTTAGTGTTAGGGTTAGGGGTTAGGGTTAGGGTTGGGGTTAGGGTTAGGGTTAGGGTTAGGGTTAGGGTTAGGGTTAGTGTTAGGGTTTAGGGTTAGTCTTAGGGTTTAGGGTCAGGCTTAGGGGTTAGGGTTAGGGTTAGGGTTAGGGTTAGGGTTAGGGTTAGGGTTAGGGTTAGAATAGGGTGCCTTAGGGTTAGTCTTACGGGTTAGTGTTAGGGTTATGGTTAGGGTTAGGGTTAGGGTTAGGGATTAGGGTTACGGTTAGGGTTAGGGTTAGGGTTAGGGTTAGGAATAGGGTGCCATTAGGGTTAGTCTTAGGGGTTAGTGTTAGCGTTAGGGTTAGGGTTAGGGTTAAGGTTAGGGTTAGAGTTAGGGTTTAGGGTTAGGTTTAGGGATTAGGGTTAGGGTTAGAGTTAGTATTAGGGGTTAGTGTTACGGTTAGGGTTAGGATTAGGGTTAGGGTTAGTGTTAGGGTTAAAGTTAGGGTTAGGGTTAGGGTTAGGGTTAGGGTTAGGGTTAGGGTTAGGGTTAGAGTTAGGGTTAGTGTTAGGGTTTAGGGGTAGTCTTAGGGTTTAGGGTTTTAATTAGGGTAAGGGTTAGGGGTTAGGGTTAGAGTTGGTGTTACGGTTAGGGTTAGAGTTAGAGTTAGGGTTTAGGTTTAGTCTTAGGGTTTAGGGTCAGGCTTAGGGTTTAGAGTTAGGGTTAGTGTTAGGGTTAGAGTTAGGGTTAGGGTTAGGGTTAGGGTTAGGAATAGGGTGCCATTAGGGTTAGGGTTCGGGTTAGGGTTAGGGTTAGGGTTAGGGTTAGGGATAGGATGCCATTAGGGTTAGGGTTAGGGTTATGGTTAGGGTTAGGGTTAGGGTTAGCGTTAGGCTTAGGGTTTAGGGTCAGGCTTAGGTTTTACGGTTAGGGTTAGGGCTAGGCTTAGGGTTAGTGTTAGTGTTAGGGTTAGGTTTAGGGTTAGTGGTATGGGTTAGGGTTAGGGTTAGTATTACGATTAGGGTTAGAGGTTAGGGTTAGGGTTAGAGTTTGGGTTAGGGTTAGGGTTAGGGTGCCATTAGAGTTATGGTTAGGGTTAGGGTTAGGGTTAGGGTTTAGGGTTAATCTTAGGGTTTAGGGTTAGGCTTAGTGTTAGGGTTAGGGTTTATGGTTAGGGTTGGGGTTAGGGTTAGGGTTAGGGTTAGGGTTAGGGTTAGGGTTAGGGTTAGGGCTAGGCTTAGGGTTAGTGTTAGTGTTAGGGTTAGGTTTAGGGTTAGTGGTATGGGTTAGGGTTAGGGTTAGTATTACGATTAGGGTTAGAGGTTAGGGTTAGGGTTAGAGTTTGGGTTAGGGTTAGGGTGCCATTAGAGTTATGGTTAGGGTTAGGGTTAGGGTTAGGGTTAGGGTTAGGGTTAGGGTTAGGGTTTAGGGTTAATCTTAGGGTTTAGGGTTAGGCTTAGTGTTAGGGTTAGGGTTTATGGTTAGGGTTGGGGTTAGGGTAATCGTTAGGGTTAGGGTTAGGGTTAGGGTTAGCGTTAGGGTTAGGGTTAGGGTTAGGGTTTAGGGTTAGTCTTAGGGTTTAGGGTCAGGCTTAGGGTTTACGGTTAGGGTTAGGGTTAGGGTTAGGGTTAGGGTTAGGCTTAGGGTTAGGGTTAGGGTTAGGAATAGGGTGCCATTAGGGTTAGTCTTAGGGGTTAGTGTTAGGGTTAGTGTTAGGGGTAGGGTTAGGGTTAGGGATTAGGGTTAGGGTTAGAGTTAGGGTTAGGGTTAGGGCTAGGGTTAGGGTTAGGGTTAGGGATTAGGGTTAGGGTTAGAGTTAGTATTAGGGGTTAGTGTTATGGTTAGGGTTAGGGGTTAGAGTTAGTGTTAGGGTTAGGGTTAGGGTTAGTCTTAGGGTTAGGGTTAGGGATAGAGTTAGAGCTAGGGTTAGTGTTAGGGTTTAGGGTTAGTCTTAGGGTTTAGGGTTAGGCTTAGGGTTAGGGTTAGGGGTTAGGGTTAGAGCTGGGGTTAGGGTTAGGGTTAGCATTAGTCTTAGGGTTTAGGGTTAGTCTTAGGGTTTAGGGTCAGGCTTAGGGTTTAGGGTTAGGGTTCGGGTTAGGGTTATGGTTAGGGTTAGGGATAGGGTTAGGGTTAGGAACAGGTTGCCATTAGGGTTAGGGTTAGGGTTAGGTTTAGAGTTAGGGTTAGGGTTAGGGTTAGGATTAGGGTTTAGGGTCTGGGTTAGGGTTAGGGTTAGGGTTAGGATTAGGGTTTAGGGTTAGGATTAGGGGTTAGGGTTAGGGTTAGGGTTAGGGTTAGGGTTAGGGTTAGGGTTAGGGTTAGGATTAG
>JAVLUU010000743.1:117500-125000 GCA_032206185.1 Columba guinea
GGGTTAGGGTTAGGGTTGGGGTTAGGGTTAGGATTAGGGTTAGGGTTAGGATTAGGATTAGGGTTAGGTTTAGGGTTAGGGATAGGATGCCATTAGGGTTAGGGTTAAGGTTATGGTTAGGGTTAGGGTTAGGGTTAGCGTTAGGCTTAGGGTTTAGGGTCAGGCTTAGGTTTAACGGTTAGGGTTAGGGTTAGGGCTAGGCTTAGGGTTAGTGTTAGGGTTAAGTTTAGGGTTAGTGGTATGGGTTAGGGTTAGGGTTAGTATTACGATTAGGGTTAGAGGTTAGGGTTGGGTTAGGGTTAGGGTTAGGGTTAGGGTTAGGGTTAGGGTTAGTGTTAGGCTTAGGGTTTAGGGTCAGGCTTAGGTTTTACGGTTAGGTTTAGGGTTAGGGATAGGCTTAGGGTTAGTGTTAGTGTTAGCGTTAGGGTTAGGATAAGTGGTATGGGTTAGGGTTAGAGTTAGTATTACGATTAGGGTTAGAGGTTAGGGTTAGAGTTTGGGTTAGGGTTTAGGTTTAGTCTTAGGGTTTAGGGTTATGGTTAGGGTTAGGGTTAGGGTTAGGCTTAGGGTTAGTGTTAGTGTTAGGTTTAGGGTTAGTGGTATGGGTTAGGGTTAGGGTTAGTATTACGATTAGGGTTAGAGGTTAGGGTTGGGGTTAGAGTTTGGGTTAGGGTTAGGGTTAGGGTGACATTAGAGTTATGGTTAGGGTTAGGGTTAGGGTCAAGGTTAGGGTTAGGGTTAGTCTTAGGGTTTAGGGTTAGGCTTAGTGTTAGGGTTAGGGGTTAGGGTTAGGGTTGGGGTTAGGGTTAGGGTTAGGGTTAGTGTTAGGGTTTAGGGTTAGGGTTAGGGTTAGAGTTAGTATTAGGGGTTAGTGTTATGGTTAGTGTTAGGATTAGGGTTAGGGGTTAGGGTTAGTGTTAGGGTTAGAGTTAGGGTTAGGGTTAGGGTTAGGGTTAGGGTTACGGTTAGGTTTAGAGTTAGAGTTAGGGTTAGTGTTAGGGTTTAGGGTTAGTCTTAGGGTTTAGGGTTAGGCTTAGGGTTAGGGTTAGGGGTTAGGGTTAGAGTTGGGGTTAGGATTAGGGTTAGGGTTAGTCTTAGGGTTTAGGGTTAGTCTTGGGGTTTAAGGTCAGCCTTAGGGTTTAGGGTTAGGGTTTGGGTTAGGGTTAGGCTTAGGGTTAGTGTTAGTGTTAGCGTTAGGGTTAGGATTAGTGGTATGGGTTAGGGTTAGGGTTAGTATTACGATTAGGGTTAGAGGTTAGGGTTAGAGTTTGGGTTAGGGTTTAGGGTTAGTCTTAGGGTTTAGGGTCAGGCTTAGGGTTTAGGGTTAGGGTTAGGGTTAGGGTTAGGGTTAGGGTTAGGGTTAGGATTAGGATTAGGGTTTAGGGTTAGGATTAGTGTTTAGGGTTAGGGTTAGGGTTAGGGTTGGGGTTAGGGTTAGGATTAGGGTTAGGGTTAGGATTAGGATTAGGGTTAGGTTTAGGATTAGGGATAGGATGCCATTAGGGTTAGGGTTAGGGTTATGGTTAGGGTTAGGGTTAGGGTTAGCGTTAGGCTTAGGGTTTAGGGTCAGGCTTAGGTTTTACGGTTAGGGTTAGGGTTAGGGCTAGGCTTAGGGTTAGTGTTAGGGTTAGGTTTAGGGTTAGTGGTATGGGTTAGGGTTAGGGTTAGTATTACGATTAGGGTTAGAGGTTAGGGTTGGGGTTAGAGTTTGGGTTAGGTTAGGGTTAGGGTGCCATTAGAGTTATGGTTAGGGTTAGGGTTAGGGTTAGGGTCAAGGTTAGGGTTAGGGTTAGGGTTAGGGTTAGGGTTAGGGTTAGGTTTAGGGTTTAGGGTTAGTCTTAGGGTTTAGGGTTAGGTTTAGTGTTAGGATTAGGGGTTAGGGTTCGGGTTGGGGTTAGGGTTAGGGTTAGGGTTAGTGTTAGAGTTTAGGGTTAGGGTTAGGGTTAGAGTTAGTACTAGGGGTTAGTGTTATGGTTAGGGTTAGGATTAGGGTTAGGGGTTAGGGTTAGTGTTAGGGTTAGAGTTAGGGTTAGGGTCAAGGTTAGGTTTAGGGTTAGGGTTAGGGTTAGGGTTAGGGCTAGGGTTAGGGTTAGGGTTTAGGGTTAGTCTTAGGGTTTAGGGTTAGGCTTAGTGTTAGGGTTAGGGGTTAGGGTTAGGGTTGGGGTTAGGGTTAGGGTTAGGGTTAGGGTTAGTGTTAGGGTTTAGGGTTAGTCTTAGGGTTTAGGGTCAGGCTTAGGGGTTAGGGTTAGGGTTAGGGTTAGGGTTAGGGTTAGGGTTAGGGATTAGGGTTAGGGTTAGGGTTAGGGTTAGGGTTAGGGTTAGGGTTAGGAATAGGGTGCCATTAGGGTTAGTCTTAGGGGTTAGTGTTAGCGTTAGGGTTAGGTTTAGGGTTAAGGTTAGGGTTAGAGTTAGGGTTTAGGGTTAGGCTTAGGGATTAGGGTTAGGGTTAGAGTTAGTATTAGGGGTTAGTGTTACGGTTAGGGTTAGGATTAGGGTTAGGGTTAGTGTTAGGGTTAAAGTTAGGGTTAGGGTTAGGGTTAGGGTTAGGGTTAGGGTTAGGGTTAGGGTTAGAGTTAGGGTTAGTGTTAGGGTTTAGGGGTAGTCTTAGGGTTTAGGGTTTTAATTAGGGTAAGGGTTAGGTGTTAGGGTTAGAGTTGGTGTTACGGTTAGTGTTAGAGTTAGTGTTAGGGTTTAGGGTTAGTCTTAGGGTTTAGGGTCAGGCTTAGGGTTAGGGGTTAGGGTTAGTGTTAGGGTTAGAGTTAGGGTTAGGGTTAGGGTTAGGGTTAGGGTTACGGTTAGGTTTAGAGTTAGAGTTAGGGTTAGTGTTAGGGTTTAGGGTTAGTCTTAGGGTTTAGGGTTAGGCTTAGGGTTAGGGTTAGGGGTTAGGGTTAGAGTTGGGGTTAGGATTAGGGTTAGGGTTAGTCTTAGGGTTTAGGGTTAGTCTTGGGGTTTAGGGTCAGCCTTAGGGTTTAGGGTTAGGGTTTGGGTTAGGGTTAGGCTTAGGGTTAGTGTTAGTGTTAGCGTTAGGGTTAGGATTAGTGGTATGGGTTAGGGTTAGGGTTAGTATTACGATTAGGGTTAGAGGTTAGGGTTAGAGTTTGGGTTAGGGTTTAGGGTTAGTCTTAGGGTTTAGGGTCAGGCTTAGGGTTTAGGGTTAGGGTTAGGGTTAGGGTTAGGGTTAGGGTTAGGGTTAGGGTTAGGATTAGGATTAGGGTTTAGGGTTAGGATTAGTGTTTAGGGTTAGGGTTAGGGTTAGGGTTGGGGTTAGGGTTAGGATTAGGGTTAGGGTTAGGATTAGGATTAGGGTTAGGTTTAGGATTAGGGATAGGATGCCATTAGGGTTAGGGTTATGGTTAGGGTTAGGGTTAGGGTTAGCGTTAGGCTTAGGGTTTAGGGTCAGGCTTAGGTTTTACGGTTAGGGTTAGGGTTAGGGCTAGGCTTAGGGTTAGTGTTAGGGTTAGGTTTAGGGTTAGTGGTATGGGTTAGGGTTAGGGTTAGTATTACGATTAGGGTTAGAGGTTAGGGTTGTGGTTAGAGTTTGGGTTAGGTTAGGGTTAGGTTGCCATTAGAGTTATGGTTAGGGTTAGGGTTAGGGTTAGGGTCAAGGTTAGGGTTAGGGTTAGGGTTAGGGTTAGGGTTAGGGTTAGGGTTAGGGTTAGGGTTAGGGTTAGGTTTAGGGTTTAGGGTTAGTCTTAGGGTTTAGGGTTAGGTTTAGTGTTAGGATTAGGGGTTAGGGTTCGGGTTGGGGTTAGGGTTAGGGTTAGTGTTAGGGTTTAGGGTTAGGGTTAGGGTTAGAGTTAGTATTAGGGGTTAGTGTTATGGTTAGGGTTAGGATTAGGGTTAGGGGTTAGGGTTAGTGTTAGGGTTAGAGTTAGGGTTAGGGTTAGGGTTAGGGTTAGGGTTAGGGTTAGGGTTAGGGTTAGGGTTAGGGTTAGAGTTAGGGTTAGTGTTAGGGTTTAGGGTTAGTCTTAGGGTTTAGGGTTAGGTTTAGGGTTAGGGTTAGGGGTTAGGGTTAGAGTTGGGGTTAGGGTTAGTGTTAGGGTTAGTCTTAGGGTTTAGGGTTAGTCTTGGGTTAGGGTTAGGGTTAGGGTTAGGGTTAGGGTTAGGGTTAGGGTTAGGGTTAGGGTTAGGGTTAGGGTTTGCGTTAGGCTTAGGGTTTAGGGTCAGGCTTAGGTTTTACGGTTAGGTTTAGGGTTAGGGATAGGCTTAGGGTTAGTGTTAGTGTTAAGTGTTAGGGTTAGGATTAGTGGTATGGGTTAGGGTTAGGGTTAGTATTACAATTAGGGTTAGAGGTTAGGGTTAGAGTTTGGGTTAGGGTTTAGGGTTAGTCTTAGGGTTTAGGGTCAGGCTTAGGGTTTAGGGTTAGGTTTAGGGTTAGGGTTAGGGTTAGAGTTAGGGTTAGGGTTAGGGTCAAGGTTAGGGTTAGGGTTTAGGGTTAGGATTAGTGTTTAGGGTTAGTGTTAGGGTTAGGGTTGGGGTTAGGGTTAGGATTAGGGTTAGGGTTAGGATTAGGATTAGGGTTAGGTTTAGGGTTAGGGATACGATGCCATTAGGGTTAGGGTTAGGGTTAGGGTTATGTTAGGGTTAGGGTTAGGGTTAGTGTTAGGCTTAGGGTTTAGGGTCAGGCTTAGGTTTTACGGTTAGGGTTAGGGTTAGGGCTACGCTTAGGGTTAGTGTTAGTGTTAGGTTTAGGGTTAGTGGTATGGGTAAAGGGTTAGGGTTAGTATTGCGATTAGGGTTAGAGTTTAGGGTTAGAGTTAGAGTTTGGGGTAGGGTTAGGGTTAGGGTGCCATTAGTGTTATGGTTAGGGTTAAGGTTAGGGTTAGGGTCAAGGTTAGGTTTAGGGTTAGGGTTAGGGTTAGGGTTAGGGCTAGGGTTAGGGTTAGGGTTTAGGGTTAGTCTTAGGGTTTAGGGTTAGGCTTAGTGTTAGGGTTAGGGGTTAGGGTTAGGGTTGGGGTTAGGGTTAGGGTTAGGGTTAGGGTTAGTGTTATGGTTTAGGGTTAGTCTTAGGGTTTAGGGTCAGGCTTAGGGGTTAGGGTTAGGGTTATGGTTAGGGTTAGGGTTAGGGTTAGGGTTAGGGTTAGGGTTACGGTTAGGGTTAGGGTTAGGGTTAGGGTTAGGGTTAGGGTTAGGGTTAGGAATAGGGTGCCTTAGGGTTAGTCTTAGGGGTTAGTGTTAGGGTTAGGGTTAGGGTTAGGGTTAGGGTTAGGGTTAGGGTTAGGGTTAGGGATTAGGGTTAGGGTTAGGGTTAGGGTTAGGGTTAGGGTTAGGAATAGGGTGCCATTAGGGTTAGTCTTAGGGGTTAGTGTTAGCGTTAGGGTTAGGGTTAGGGTTAAGGTTAGGGTTAGAGTTAGGGTTTAGGGTTAGGCTTAGGGATTAGGGTTAGGGTTAGAGTTAGTATTAGGGGTTAGTGTTACGGTTAGGGTTAGGATTAGGGTTAGGGTTAGTGTTAGGGTTAAAGTTAGGGTTAGGGTTAGGGTTAGGGTTAGGGTTAGGGTTAGGGTTAGGGTTAGGGTTAGGGTTAGAGTTAGGGTTAGTGTTAGGGTTTAGGGGTAGTCTTAGGGTTTAGGGTTTTAATTAGGGTAAGGGTTAGGTGTTAGGGTTAGAGTTGGTGTTATGGTTAGGGTTAGAGTTAGTGTTAGGGTTTAGGGTTAGTCTTAGGGTTTAGGGTCAGGCTTAGGGTTTATAGTTAGGGTTTGTGTTAGGGTTAGAGTTAGGGTTAGGGTTAGGGTTAGGAATAGGGTGCCATTAGGGTTAGGGTTCGGGTTAGGGTTAGGGTTAGGGTTAGGGATAGGATGCCATTAGGGTTAGGGTTAGGGTTATGGTTAGGGTTAGGGTTAGGGTTAGCGTTAGGCTTAGGGTTTAGGGTCAGGCTTAGGTTTTACAGTTAGGGTTAGGGTTAGGGCTAGGCTTAGGGTTAGTGTTAGTGTTAGGGTTAGGTTTAGGGTTAGTGGTATGGGTTAGGGTTAGGGTTAGTATTACGATTAGGGTTAGAGGTTAGGGTTAGGGTTAGAGTTTGGGTTAGGGTTAGGGTTAGGGTTAGGGTGCCATTAGAGTTATGGTTAGGGTTAGGGTTAGGGTTAGGGTTTAGGGTTAATCTTAGGGTTTAGGGTTAGGCTTAGTGTTAGGGTTAGGGTTTATGGTTAGGGTTGGGGTTAGGGTTAGGGTTAGGGTTAGGGTTAGGGTTAGGGTTAGGGTTAGGGCTAGGCTTAGGGTTAGTGTTAGTGTTAGGGTTAGGTTTAGGGTTAGTGGTATGGGTTTGGGTTAGGGTTAGTATTACGATTAGGGTTAGAGGTTAGGGTTAGGGTTAGAGTTTGGGTTAGGGTTAGGGTTAGGGTGCCATTAGAGTTATGGTTAGGGTTAGGGTTAGGGTTAGGGTTAGGGTTAGGGTTAGGGTTTAGGGTTAATCTTAGGGTTTAGGGTTAGGCTTAGTGTTAGGGTTAGGGTTCATGGTTAGGGTTGGGGTTAGGGTTAGGGTTAGGGTTAGGGTTAGGGTTAGGGTTAGGGTTAGGGTTAGGGTTAGGGTTAGGGTTTAGGGTTAGTCTTAGGGTTTAGGGTCAGGCTTAGGGTTTACGGTTAGGGTTAGGGTTAGGGTTAGGCTTAGGGTTAGGGTTAGGGTTAGGGTTAGGAATAGGGTGCCATTAGGGTTAGTCTTAGGGGTTAGTGTTAGGGTTAGTGTTAGGGGTAGGGTTAGGGTTAGGGATTAGGGTTAGGGTTAGAGTTAGGGTTAGGGTTAGGGTTAGGGTTAGGGTTAGGGATTAGGGTTAGGGTTAGAGTTAGTATTACGCGTTAGTGTTATGGTTAGGGTTAGGATTAGGGTTAGGGGTTAGGGTTAGTGTTAGGGTTAGGGTTAGGGTTAGGGTTAGTCTTAGGGTTAGGGTTAGGGATAGAGTTAGAGCTAGGGTTAGTGTTAGGGTTTAGGGTTAGTCTTAGGGTTTAGGGTTAGGCTTAGGGTTAGGGTTAGGGGTTAGGGTTAGAGCTGGGGTTAGGGTTAGGGTTAGCATTAGTCTTAGGGTTTAGGGTTAGTCTTAGGGTTTAGGATCAGGCTTAGGGTTTAGGGTTAGGGTTAGGGTTAGGGTTATGGTTAGGGTTAGGGATAGGGTTAGGGTTAGGAACAGGTTACCATTAGGGTTAGGGTTAGGGTTACGTTTAGAGTTAGGGTTAGGGTTAGGGTTAGGATTAGGGTTTAGGGTCAGGGTTAGGGTTAGGGTTAGGGTTAGGGTTAGGGTTAGGGTTAGGGTTAGGATTAGGGTTTAGGGTTAGGATTAGGGTTTAGGGTTAGGGTTAGGGTTAGGGTTAGGGTTAGGGATAGTTTTAGGGTTAGGGTTAGCGTTAGGGTTAGAGTTAGGGTTAGGGTTAGGATTAGGATTTAGGGTTTAGGGTTAGGGTTAGGGTTAGGTTTAGGGTTAGGGTTAGGGTTAGGTTTAGGGTTAGGGTTAGGGTTAGAGTTAGGGTAGTGTTAGGGTTTAGAGGTAGTCTTAGGGTTTAGGGTTTTTGTTA
>JAVLUU010000743.1:130000-132500 GCA_032206185.1 Columba guinea
TAGGCTTAGTGTTAGGGTTAGGGTTTATGGTTAGGGTTGGGGTTAGGGTTAGGGTTAGGGTTAGGGTTAGTCTTAGGCTTTAGGGTTAGTCTTGGGGTTTAGGGTCAGCCTTAGGGTTTAGGGTTAGGGTTTGGGTTAGGGTTAGGCTTAGGGTTAGTGTTAGTGTTAGCGTTAGGGTTAGGATTAGTGGTATGGGTTAGGGTTAGGGTTAGTATTACGATTAGGGTTAGAGGTTAGGGTTAGAGTTTGGGTTAGGGTTTAGGGTTAGTCTTAGGGTTTAGGGTCAGGCTTAGGGTTTAGGGTTAGGGTTAGGGTTAGGGTTAGTGTTAGGGTTAGGGTTAGGATTAGGATTAGGGTTTAGGGTTAGGATTAGTGTTTAGGGTTAGGGTTAGGGTTAGGGTTGGGGTTAGGGTTAGGATTAGGGTTAGGGTTAGGATTAGGATTAGGGTTAGGTTTAGGGTTAGGGATAGGATGCCATTAGGGTTAGGGTTAAGGTTATGGTTAGGGTTAGGGTTAGGGTTAGCGTTAGGCTTAGGGTTTAGGGTCAGGCTTAGGTTTAACGGTTAGGGTTAGGCTTAGGGCTAGGCTTAGGGTTAGTGTTAGGGTTAAGTTTAGGGTTAGTGGTATGGGTTAGGGTTAGGGTTAGTATTACGATTAGGGTTAGAGGTTAGGGTTGGGTTAGGGTTAGGGTTAGGGTTAGGGTTAGGGTTAGGGTTAGTGTTAGGCTTAGGGTTTAGGGTCAGGCTTAGGTTTTACGGTTAGGTTTAGGGTTAGGGATAGGCTTAGGGTTAGTGTTAGTGTTAGCGTTAGGGTTAGGATAAGTGGTATGGGTTAGGGTTAGAGTTAGTATTACGATTAGGGTTAGAGGTTAGGGTTAGAGTTTGGGTTAGGGTTTAGGTTTAGTCTTAGGGTTTAGGGTTATGGTTAGGGTTAGGGTTAGGGTTAGGCTTAGGGTTAGTGTTAGTGTTAGGTTTAGGGTTAGTGGTATGGGTTAGGGTTAGGGTTAGTATTACGATTAGGGTTAGAGGTTAGGGTTGGGGTTAGAGTTTGGGTTAGGGTTAGGGTTAGGGTGACATTAGAGTTATGGTTAGGGTTAGGGTTAGGGTCAAGGTTAGGGTTAGGGTTAGTCTTAGGGTTTAGGGTTAGGCTTAGTGTTAGGGTTAGGGGTTAGGGTTAGGGTTGGGGTTAGGGTTAGGGTTAGGGTTAGTGTTAGGGTTTAGGGTTAGGGTTAGGGTTAGGGTTAGGGGTTAGGGTTAGAGTTGGGGTTAGGATTAGGGTTAGGGTTAGTCTTAGGGTTTAGGGTTAGTCTTGGGGTTTAAGGCCAGCCTTAGGGTTTAGGGTTAGAGTTTGGGTTAGGGTTAGGTTTAGGGTTAGTGTTAGTGTTAGCGTTAGGGTTAGGATTAGTGGTATGGGTTAGGGTTAGGGTTAGTATTACGATTAGGGTTAGAGGTTAGGGTTAGAGTTTGGGTTAGGGTTTAGGGTTAGTCTTAGGGTTTAGGGTCAGGCTTAGGGTTTAGGGTTAGGGTTAGTGTTAGGGTTAGGGTTAGGGTTAGGGTTAGGATTAGGATTAGGGTTTAGGGTTAGGATTAGTGTTTAGGGTTAGGGTTAGGGTTAGGGTTGGGGTTAGGGTTAGGATTAGGGTTAGGGTTAGGATTAGGATTAGGGTTAGGTTTAGGATTAGGGATAGGATGCCATTAGGGTTAGGGTTAGGGTTATGGTTAGGGTTAGGGTTAGGGTTAGCGTTAGGCTTAGGGTTTAGGGTCAGGCTTAGGTTTTACGGTTAGGGTTAGGGTTAGGGCTAGGCTTAGGGTTAGTGTTAGGGTTAGGTTTAGGGTTAGTGGTATGGGTTAGGGTTAGGGTTAGTATTACGATTAGGGTTAGAGGTTAGGGTTGGGGTTAGAGTTTGGGTTAGGTTAGGGTTAGGGTGCCATTAGAGTTATGGTTAGGGTTAGGGTTAGGGTTAGGGTCAAGGTTAGGGTTAGGGTTAGGGTTAGGGTTAGGGTTAGGGTTAGGGTTAGGGTTTAGGGTTAGTCTTAGGGTTTAGGGTTAGGTTTAGTGTTAGGATTAGGGGTTAGGGTTCGGGTTGGGGTTAGGGTTAGGGTTAGGGTTAGTGTTAGGGTTTAGGGTTAGGGTTAGGGTTAGAGTTAGTATTAGGGGTTAGTGTTATGGTTAGGGTTAGGATTAGGGTTAGGGCTTAGGGTTAGTGTTAGGGTTAGAGTTAGGGTTAGGGTTAGGGTTAGGGTTAGGGTTACGGTTAGGTTTAGAGTTAGAGTTAGGGTTAGTGTTAGGGTTTAGGGTTAGTCTTAGGGTTTAGGGTTAGGCTTAGGGTTAGGGTTAGGGGTTAGGGTTAGAGTTGGGGTTAGGATTAGGGTTAGGGTTAGTCTTAGGGTTTAGGGTTAGTCTTGGGGTTTAAGGCCAGCCTTAGGGTTTAGGGTTAGAGTTTGGGTTAGGGTTAGGTTTAGGGTTAGTGTTAGTGTTAGCGTTAGGGTTAGGATTAGTG
>JAVLUU010000743.1:140000-147500 GCA_032206185.1 Columba guinea
TTAGGGCTAGGCTTAGGGTTAGTGTTAAGGCTTAGTGGTATGGGTTAGGGTTAGGGTTAGTATTACGATTAGGGTTAGAGGTTAGGGTTAGAGTTTGGGTTAGGGTTAGGGTGAGGGTGCCATTAGAGTTATGGTTAGGGTTAGGGTTAGTGTTAGGGTTTAGGGTTAGGGTTAGGGTTAGAGTTAGTATTAGGGGTTAGTGTTATGGTTAGTGTTAGGATTAGGGTTAGGGGTTAGGGTTAGTGTTAGGGTTAGAGTTAGGGTTAGGGTTAGGGTTAGGGTTAGGGTTAGGGTTAGGGTTAGGCTTAGGGTTAGTGTTAGTGTTAGCGTTAGGGTTAGGATTAGTGGTATGGGTTAGGGTTAGGGTTAGTATTACGATTAGGGTTAGAGGTTAGGGTTAGAGTTTGGGTTAGGGATTAGGGTTAGTCTTAGGGTTTAGGGTCAGGCTTAGGGTTTAGGGTTAGGGTTAGGGTTAGGGTTAGGGTTAGGGTTAGGATTAGGATTAGGGTTTAGGGTTAGGATTAGTGTTTAGGGTTAGGGTTAGGGTTAGGGTTGGGGTTAGGGTTAGGATTAGGGTTAGGGTTAGGATTAGGATTAGGGTTAGGTTTAGGGTTAGGGATAGGATGCCATTAGGGTTAGGGTTAGGGTTAGGGTTATGGTTAGGGTTAGGGTTAGGGTTAGCGTTAGGCTTAGGGTTTAGGGTCAGGCTTAGGTTTTACGGTTAGGGTTAGGGTTAGGGCTAGGCTTAGGGTTAGTGTTAGGGTTAGGTTTAGGGTTAGTGGTATGGGTTAGGGTTAGGGTTAGTATTACGATTAGGGTTAGAGGTTAGGGTTGGGGTTAGAGTTTGGGTTAGGGTTAGGGTTAGGGTGACATTAGAGTTATGGTTAGGGTTAGGGTTAGGGTTAGGGTTAGGGTCAAGGTTAGGGTTAGGGTTAGTCTTAGGGTTTAGGGTTAGGCTTAGTGTTAGGTTTAGGGGTTAGGGTTAGGGTTGGGGTTAGGGTTAGGGTTAGGGTTAGGGTTAGGGTTAGGGTTAGGGTTAGGGTTAGGGATAGGGTTAGTATTAGGGGTTAGTGTTATGGTTAGTGTTAGGATTAGGGTTAGGGGTTAGGGTTAGTGTTAGGGTTAGAGTTAGGGTTAAGGTTAGGGTTAGGGTTAGGGTTACGGTTAGGTTTAGAGTTAGAGTTAGGGTTAGTGTTAGGGTTTAGGGTTAGTCTTAGGGTTTAGGGTTAGGCTTAGGGTTAGGGTTAGGGGTTAGGGTTAGAGTTGGGGTTAGGGTTAGGGTTAGGGTTAGTCTTAGGGTTTAGGGTTAGTCTTGGGGTTTAGGGTCAGCCTTAGGGTTTAGGGTTAGGGTTTGGGTTAGGGTTATGCTTAGGGTTAGTGTTAGTGTTAGCGTTAGGGTTAGGATTAGTGGTATGGGTTAGGGTTAGGGTTAGTATTACGATTAGGGTTAGAGGTTAGGGTTAGAGTTTGGCTTAGGGTTTAGGGTTAGTCTTAGGGTTTAGGGTCAGGCTTAGGGTTTAGGGTTAGGGTTAGGGTTAGGATTAGGGTTAGGGTTAGGGTTAGGATTAGGATTAGGGTTTAGGGTTAGGATTAGTGTTTAGGGTTAGGGTTAGGGTTAGGGTTGGGGTTAGGGTTAGGGTTAGGGTTAGGGTTAGGGTTAGGGTTAGGGTTAGGGTTAGGGTTAGGGTTAGGGTTAGGTTTAGGGTTTAGGGTTAGTCTTAGGGTTTAGGGTTAGGTTTAGTGTTAGGATTAGGGGTTAGGGTTCGGGTTGGGGTTAGGGTTAGGGTTAGGGTTAGTGTTAGGGTTTAGGGTTAGGGTTAGGGTTTAGGGTTAGGTTTAGGGTTAGGGTTAGGGGTTAGGGTTAGAGTTGGGGTTAGGGTTAGTGTTAGGGTTAGTCTTAGGGTTTAGGGTTAGTCTTTGGGTTTAGGGTCAGGCTTAGGGTTTAGGGTTAGGGTTAGGGTTATGGTTAGGGTTAGGGTTAGGGTTAGGGTTAGGGTTAGGGTTAGGGTTAGGGTTAGGGTTAGGGTTAGGGTTAGGGTTAGGGTTTAGGGTTAGTCTTAGGGTTTAGGGTCAGTCTTAGGGGTTAGGGTTAGGGTTAGGGTTAGGGTTAGGGGTAGGGTTAGGGTTAGGGTTAGGGATTAGGGTTAGGGTTAGATTTAGTATTAGGGGTTAGTGTTATGGTTAGGGTTAGGATTAGGGTTAGGGGTTAGGGTTAGTGTTAGGGTTAGGGTTAGAGTTAGGGTTAGTCTTAGGGTTAGGGTTAGGGATAGAGTTAGAGTTAGGGTTAGTGTTAGGGTTTAGGGTTAGTCTTAGGCTTTAGGGTTAGGCTTATGGTTAGGGTTAGGGTTAGGGTTAGGATTAGGATTAGGGTTAGGTTTAGGGTTAGGGAGAGGATGCCAATAGGGTTAGGGTTAGGTTTATGGTTGGGGTTAGGGTTAGGGTTAGCGTTAGGCTTAGAGTTTAGGGTCAGACTTAGGTTTTACGGTTAGGGTTAGGGTTAGGGCTAGGCTTAGGGTTAGTGTTAAGGGTTAGTGGTATGGGTTAGGGTTAGGGTTAGTATTACGATTAGGGTTAGAGGTTAGGGTTAGAGTTTGGGTTAGGGTTAGGGTTAGGGTGCCATTAGAGTTATGGTTAGGGTTAGGGTTAGGGTTAGGGTCGAGGTTAGGGTTAGGGTTAGTCTTAGGGTTTAGGGTTAGGCTTAGTGTTAGGGTTAGGGGTTAGGGTTAGGGTTGGGGTTAGGGTTAGGGTTAGGGTTAGTGTTAGGGTTTAGGGTTAGGGTTAGGGTTAGAGTTAGTATTAGGGGTTAGTGTTATGGTTAGTGTTAGGATTAGGGTTAGGGGTGGGGTTAGTGTTAGGGTTAGAGTTAGGGTTAGGGTTAGGGTTAGGGTTAGGGTTACGGTTAGGTTTAGAGTTAGAGTTAGGGTAAGTGTTAGGGTTTAGGGTTAGTCTTAGGGTTTAGGGTTAGGCTTAGTGTTAGGGTTAGGGGTTAGGGTTAGAGTTGGGGTTAGGGTTAGGGTTAGGGTTAGTCTTAGGGTTAGGGTTAGGGTTAGGGTTAGTATTAGGGGTTAGTGTTACGGTTAGGGTTAGGATTAGGGTTAGGGTTAGTGTTAGGGTTAAAGTTAGGGTTAGGGTTAGGGTTAGGGTTAGGGTTAGGGTTAGAGTTAGGGTTAGTGTTAGGGTTTAGGGGTAGTCTTAGGGTTTAGGGTTTTAATTAGGGTAAGGGTTAGGTGTTAGGGTTAGAGTTGGTGTTACGGTTAGTGTTAGAGTTAGTGTTAGGGTTTAGGGTTAGTCTTAGGGTTTAGGGTCAGGCTTAGGGTTAGGGGTTAGGGTTAGTGTTAGGGTTAGAGTTAGGGTTAGGGTTAGGGTTAGGGTTAGGGTTACGGTTAGGTTTAGAGTTAGAGTTAGGGTTAGTGTTAGGGTTTAGGGTTAGTCTTAGGGTTTAGGGTTAGGCTTAGGGTTAGGGTTAGGGGTTAGGGTTAGAGTTGGGGTTAGGATTAGGGTTAGGGTTAGTCTTAGGGTTTAGGGTTAGTCTTGGGGTTTAGGGTCAGCCTTAGGGTTTAGGGTTAGGGTTTGGGTTAGGGTTAGGCTTAGGGTTAGTGTTAGTGTTAGCGTTAGGGTTAGGATTAGTGGTATGGGTTAGGGTTAGGGTTAGTATTACGATTAGGGTTAGAGGTTAGGGTTAGAGTTTGGGTTAGGGTTTAGGGTTAGTCTTAGGGTTTAGGGTCAGGCTTAGGGTTTAGGGTTAGGGTTAGGGTTAGGGTTAGGGTTAGGGTTAGGGTTAGGGTTAGGATTAGGATTAGGGTTTAGGGTTAGGATTAGTGTTTAGGGTTAGGGTTAGGGTTAGGGTTGGGGTTAGGGTTAGGATTAGGGTTAGGGTTAGGATTAGGATTAGGGTTAGGTTTAGGATTAGGGATAGGATGCCATTAGGGTTAGGGTTATGGTTAGGGTTAGGGTTAGGGTTAGCGTTAGGCTTAGGGTTTAGGGTCAGGCTTAGGTTTTACGGTTAGGGTTAGGGTTAGGGCTAGGCTTAGGGTTAGTGTTAGGGTTAGGTTTAGGGTTAGTGGTATGGGTTAGGGTTAGGGTTAGTATTACGATTAGGGTTAGAGGTTAGGGTTGTGGTTAGAGTTTGGGTTAGGTTAGGGTTAGGTTGCCATTAGAGTTATGGTTAGGGTTAGGGTTAGGGTTAGGGTCAAGGTTAGGGTTAGGGTTAGGGTTAGGGTTAGGGTTAGGGTTAGGGTTAGGGTTAGGGTTAGGGTTAGGTTTAGGGTTTAGGGTTAGTCTTAGGGTTTAGGGTTAGGTTTAGTGTTAGGATTAGGGGTTAGGGTTCGGGTTGGGGTTAGGGTTAGGGTTAGTGTTAGGGTTTAGGGTTAGGGTTAGGGTTAGAGTTAGTATTAGGGGTTAGTGTTATGGTTAGGGTTAGGATTAGGGTTAGGGGTTAGGGTTAGTGTTAGGGTTAGAGTTAGGGTTAGGGTTAGGGTTAGGGTTAGGGTTAGGGTTAGGGTTAGGGTTAGGGTTAGGGTTAGAGTTAGGGTTAGTGTTAGGGTTTAGGGTTAGTCTTAGGGTTTAGGGTTAGGTTTAGGGTTAGGGTTAGGGGTTAGGGTTAGAGTTGGGGTTAGGGTTAGTGTTAGGGTTAGTCTTAGGGTTTAGGGTTAGTCTTGGGTTAGGGTTAGGGTTAGGGTTAGGGTTAGGGTTAGGGTTAGGGTTAGGGTTAGGGTTAGGGTTAGGGTTTGCGTTAGGCTTAGGGTTTAGGGTCAGGCTTAGGTTTTACGGTTAGGTTTAGGGTTAGGGATAGGCTTAGGGTTAGTGTTAGTGTTAAGTGTTAGGGTTAGGATTAGTGGTATGGGTTAGGGTTAGGGTTAGTATTACAATTAGGGTTAGAGGTTAGGGTTAGAGTTTGGGTTAGGGTTTAGGGTTAGTCTTAGGGTTTAGGGTCAGGCTTAGGGTTTAGGGTTAGGTTTAGGGTTAGGGTTAGGGTTAGAGTTAGGGTTAGGGTTAGGGTCAAGGTTAGGGTTAGGGTTTAGGGTTAGGATTAGTGTTTAGGGTTAGTGTTAGGGTTAGGGTTGGGGTTAGGGTTAGGATTAGGGTTAGGGTTAGGATTAGGATTAGGGTTAGGTTTAGGGTTAGGGATACGATGCCATTAGGGTTAGGGTTAGGGTTAGGGTTATGTTAGGGTTAGGGTTAGGGTTAGTGTTAGGCTTAGGGTTTAGGGTCAGGCTTAGGTTTTACGGTTAGGGTTAGGGTTAGGGCTACGCTTAGGGTTAGTGTTAGTGTTAGGTTTAGGGTTAGTGGTATGGGTAAAGGGTTAGGGTTAGTATTGCGATTAGGGTTAGAGTTTAGGGTTAGAGTTAGAGTTTGGGGTAGGGTTAGGGTTAGGGTGCCATTAGTGTTATGGTTAGGGTTAAGGTTAGGGTTAGGGTCAAGGTTAGGTTTAGGGTTAGGGTTAGGGTTAGGGTTAGGGCTAGGGTTAGGGTTAGGGTTTAGGGTTAGTCTTAGGGTTTAGGGTTAGGCTTAGTGTTAGGGTTAGGGGTTAGGGTTAGGGTTGGGGTTAGGGTTAGGGTTAGGGTTAGGGTTAGTGTTATGGTTTAGGGTTAGTCTTAGGGTTTAGGGTCAGGCTTAGGGGTTAGGGTTAGGGTTATGGTTAGGGTTAGGGTTAGGGTTAGGGTTAGGGTTAGGGTTACGGTTAGGGTTAGGGTTAGGGTTAGGGTTAGGGTTAGGGTTAGGGTTAGGAATAGGGTGCCTTAGGGTTAGTCTTAGGGGTTAGTGTTAGGGTTAGGGTTAGGGTTAGGGTTAGGGTTAGGGTTAGGGTTAGGGTTAGGGATTAGGGTTAGGGTTAGGGTTAGGGTTAGGGTTAGGGTTAGGAATAGGGTGCCATTAGGGTTAGTCTTAGGGGTTAGTGTTAGCGTTAGGGTTAGGGTTAGGGTTAAGGTTAGGGTTAGAGTTAGGGTTTAGGGTTAGGCTTAGGGATTAGGGTTAGGGTTAGAGTTAGTATTAGGGGTTAGTGTTACGGTTAGGGTTAGGATTAGGGTTAGGGTTAGTGTTAGGGTTAAAGTTAGGGTTAGGGTTAGGGTTAGGGTTAGGGTTAGGGTTAGGGTTAGGGTTAGGGTTAGGGTTAGAGTTAGGGTTAGTGTTAGGGTTTAGGGGTAGTCTTAGGGTTTAGGGTTTTAATTAGGGTAAGGGTTAGGTGTTAGGGTTAGAGTTGGTGTTATGGTTAGGGTTAGAGTTAGTGTTAGGGTTTAGGGTTAGTCTTAGGGTTTAGGGTCAGGCTTAGGGTTTATAGTTAGGGTTTGTGTTAGGGTTAGAGTTAGGGTTAGGGTTAGGGTTAGGAATAGGGTGCCATTAGGGTTAGGGTTCGGGTTAGGGTTAGGGTTAGGGTTAGGGATAGGATGCCATTAGGGTTAGGGTTAGGGTTATGGTTAGGGTTAGGGTTAGGGTTAGCGTTAGGCTTAGGGTTTAGGGTCAGGCTTAGGTTTTACAGTTAGGGTTAGGGTTAGGGCTAGGCTTAGGGTTAGTGTTAGTGTTAGGGTTAGGTTTAGGGTTAGTGGTATGGGTTAGGGTTAGGGTTAGTATTACGATTAGGGTTAGAGGTTAGGGTTAGGGTTAGAGTTTGGGTTAGGGTTAGGGTTAGGGTTAGGGTGCCATTAGAGTTATGGTTAGGGTTAGGGTTAGGGTTAGGGTTTAGGGTTAATCTTAGGGTTTAGGGTTAGGCTTAGTGTTAGGGTTAGGGTTTATGGTTAGGGTTGGGGTTAGGGTTAGGGTTAGGGTTAGGGTTAGGGTTAGGGTTAGGGTTAGGGCTAGGCTTAGGGTTAGTGTTAGTGTTAGGGTTAGGTTTAGGGTTAGTGGTATGGGTTTGGGTTAGGGTTAGTATTACGATTAGGGTTAGAGGTTAGGGTTAGGGTTAGAGTTTGGGTTAGGGTTAGGGTTAGGGTGCCATTAGAGTTATGGTTAGGGTTAGGGTTAGGGTTAGGGTTAGGGTTAGGGTTAGGGTTTAGGGTTAATCTTAGGGTTTAGGGTTAGGCTTAGTGTTAGGGTTAGGGTTCATGGTTAGGGTTGGGGTTAGGGTTAGGGTTAGGGTTAGGGTTAGGGTTAGGGTTAGGGTTAGGGTTAGGGTTAGGGTTAGGGTTTAGGGTTAGTCTTAGGGTTTAGGGTCAGGCTTAGGGTTTACGGTTAGGGTTAGGGTTAGGGTTAGGCTTAGGGTTAGGGTTAGGGTTAGGGTTAGGAATAGGGTGCCATTAGGGTTAGTCTTAGGGGTTAGTGTTAGGGTTAGTGTTAGGGGTAGGGTTAGGGTTAGGGATTAGGGTTAGGGTTAGAGTTAGGGTTAGGGTTAGGGTTAGGGTTAGGGTTAGGGATTAGGGTTAGGGTTAGAGTTAGTATTACGCGTTAGTGTTATGGTTAGGGTTAGGATTAGGGTTAGGGGTTAGGGTTAGTGTTAGGGTTAGGGTTAGGGTTAGGGTTAGTCTTAGGGTTAGGGTTAGGGATAGAGTTAGAGCTAGGGTTAGTGTT
>JAVLUU010000743.1:152500-155000 GCA_032206185.1 Columba guinea
AGGGTTAGGGTTAGGGTTAGGGGTTAGGGTTAGGGTTAGGGTTAGGGTTAGGGTTAGGGTTAGGGTTAGGGTTAGGGTTAGGGTTAGGAATAGGGTGCCATTAGGGTTAGTCTTAGGGGTTAGTGTTAGGGTTAGGGTTAGGGTTAGGGGTAGGGTTAGGGTTAGGGTTAGGGTTATGGTTAGGGTTAGGAACAGGTTGCCATTAGGGTTAGGGTTAGGGTTAGGTTTAGAGTTAGGGTTAGGGTTAGGGTTAGGGTTAGGGTTAGGATTAGGGTTTAGTGTCAGGGTTAGGCTTAGGGTTTACGGTTAGGGTTAGGGTTAGGGTTAGGATTAGGATTAGGGTTAGGGTTAGGGTTAGGGTTAGGAATAGGGTTAGGGGTTAGGGTTAGGGTTAGGGTTAGGGTTAGGGTTAGGGTTAGGGTTAGGGTTAGGGTTAGTGGTATGGGTTAGGGTTAGGGTTAGTATTACGATTAGGGTTAGAGGTTAGGGTTAGGGTTAGAGTTTGGGTTAGGGTTAGGGTGCCATTAGAGTTATGGTTAGGGTTAGGGTTAGGGTTAGGGTTAGGGTTAGGGTTTAGGGTTAATCTTAGGGTTTAGGGTTAGGCTTAGTGTTAGGGTTAGGGTTTATGGTTAGGGTTGGGGTTAGGGTTAGGGTTAGGGTTAGGGTTAGTCTTAGGCTTTAGGGTTAGTCTTGGGGTTTAGGGTCAGCCTTAGGGTTTAGGGTTAGGGTTTGGGTTAGGGTTAGGCTTAGGGTTAGTGTTAGTGTTAGCGTTAGGGTTAGGATTAGTGGTATGGGTTAGGGTTAGGGTTAGTATTACGATTAGGGTTAGAGGTTAGGGTTAGAGTTTGGGTTAGGGTTTAGGGTTAGTCTTAGGGTTTAGGGTCAGGCTTAGGGTTTAGGGTTAGGGTTAGGGTTAGGGTTAGTGTTAGGGTTAGGGTTAGGATTAGGATTAGGGTTTAGGGTTAGGATTAGTGTTTAGGGTTAGGGTTAGGGTTAGGGTTGGGGTTAGGGTTAGGATTAGGGTTAGGGTTAGGATTAGGATTAGGGTTAGGTTTAGGGTTAGGGATAGGATGCCATTAGGGTTAGGGTTAAGGTTATGGTTAGGGTTAGGGTTAGGGTTAGCGTTAGGCTTAGGGTTTAGGGTCAGGCTTAGGTTTAACGGTTAGGGTTAGGCTTAGGGCTAGGCTTAGGGTTAGTGTTAGGGTTAAGTTTAGGGTTAGTGGTATGGGTTAGGGTTAGGGTTAGTATTACGATTAGGGTTAGAGGTTAGGGTTGGGTTAGGGTTAGGGTTAGGGTTAGGGTTAGGGTTAGGGTTAGTGTTAGGCTTAGGGTTTAGGGTCAGGCTTAGGTTTTACGGTTAGGTTTAGGGTTAGGGATAGGCTTAGGGTTAGTGTTAGTGTTAGCGTTAGGGTTAGGATAAGTGGTATGGGTTAGGGTTAGAGTTAGTATTACGATTAGGGTTAGAGGTTAGGGTTAGAGTTTGGGTTAGGGTTTAGGTTTAGTCTTAGGGTTTAGGGTTATGGTTAGGGTTAGGGTTAGGGTTAGGCTTAGGGTTAGTGTTAGTGTTAGGTTTAGGGTTAGTGGTATGGGTTAGGGTTAGGGTTAGTATTACGATTAGGGTTAGAGGTTAGGGTTGGGGTTAGAGTTTGGGTTAGGGTTAGGGTTAGGGTGACATTAGAGTTATGGTTAGGGTTAGGGTTAGGGTCAAGGTTAGGGTTAGGGTTAGTCTTAGGGTTTAGGGTTAGGCTTAGTGTTAGGGTTAGGGGTTAGGGTTAGGGTTGGGGTTAGGGTTAGGGTTAGGGTTAGTGTTAGGGTTTAGGGTTAGGGTTAGGGTTAGGGTTAGGGGTTAGGGTTAGAGTTGGGGTTAGGATTAGGGTTAGGGTTAGTCTTAGGGTTTAGGGTTAGTCTTGGGGTTTAAGGCCAGCCTTAGGGTTTAGGGTTAGAGTTTGGGTTAGGGTTAGGTTTAGGGTTAGTGTTAGTGTTAGCGTTAGGGTTAGGATTAGTGGTATGGGTTAGGGTTAGGGTTAGTATTACGATTAGGGTTAGAGGTTAGGGTTAGAGTTTGGGTTAGGGTTTAGGGTTAGTCTTAGGGTTTAGGGTCAGGCTTAGGGTTTAGGGTTAGGGTTAGTGTTAGGGTTAGGGTTAGGGTTAGGGTTAGGATTAGGATTAGGGTTTAGGGTTAGGATTAGTGTTTAGGGTTAGGGTTAGGGTTAGGGTTGGGGTTAGGGTTAGGATTAGGGTTAGGGTTAGGATTAGGATTAGGGTTAGGTTTAGGATTAGGGATAGGATGCCATTAGGGTTAGGGTTAGGGTTATGGTTAGGGTTAGGGTTAGGGTTAGCGTTAGGCTTAGGGTTTAGGGTCAGGCTTAGGTTTTACGGTTAGGGTTAGGGTTAGGGCTAGGCTTAGGGTTAGTGTTAGGGTTAGGTTTAGGGTTAGTGGTATGGGTTAGGGTTAGGGTTAGTATTACGATTAGGGTTAGAGGTTAGGGTTGGGGTTAGA
>JAVLUU010000743.1:165000-175000 GCA_032206185.1 Columba guinea
GGTTTAGGGTTAGTCTTTGGGTTTAGGGTCAGGCTTAGGGTTTAGGGTTAGGGTTAGGGTTATGGTTAGGGTTAGGGTTAGGGTTAGGGTTAGGGTTAGGGTTAGGGTTAGGGTTAGGGTTAGGGTTAGGGTTAGGGTTAGGGTTTAGGGTTAGTCTTAGGGTTTAGGGTCAGTCTTAGGGGTTAGGGTTAGGGTTAGGGTTAGGGTTAGGGGTAGGGTTAGGGTTAGGGTTAGGGATTAGGGTTAGGGTTAGATTTAGTATTAGGGGTTAGTGTTATGGTTAGGGTTAGGATTAGGGTTAGGGGTTAGGGTTAGTGTTAGGGTTAGGGTTAGAGTTAGGGTTAGTCTTAGGGTTAGGGTTAGGGATAGAGTTAGAGTTAGGGTTAGTGTTAGGGTTTAGGGTTAGTCTTAGGCTTTAGGGTTAGGCTTATGGTTAGGGTTAGGGTTAGGGTTAGGATTAGGATTAGGGTTAGGTTTAGGGTTAGGGAGAGGATGCCAATAGGGTTAGGGTTAGGTTTATGGTTGGGGTTAGGGTTAGGGTTAGCGTTAGGCTTAGAGTTTAGGGTCAGACTTAGGTTTTACGGTTAGGGTTAGGGTTAGGGCTAGGCTTAGGGTTAGTGTTAAGGGTTAGTGGTATGGGTTAGGGTTAGGGTTAGTATTACGATTAGGGTTAGAGGTTAGGGTTAGAGTTTGGGTTAGGGTTAGGGTTAGGGTGCCATTAGAGTTATGGTTAGGGTTAGGGTTAGGGTTAGGGTCGAGGTTAGGGTTAGGGTTAGTCTTAGGGTTTAGGGTTAGGCTTAGTGTTAGGGTTAGGGGTTAGGGTTAGGGTTGGGGTTAGGGTTAGGGTTAGGGTTAGTGTTAGGGTTTAGGGTTAGGGTTAGGGTTAGAGTTAGTATTAGGGGTTAGTGTTATGGTTAGTGTTAGGATTAGGGTTAGGGGTGGGGTTAGTGTTAGGGTTAGAGTTAGGGTTAGGGTTAGGGTTAGGGTTAGGGTTACGGTTAGGTTTAGAGTTAGAGTTAGGGTAAGTGTTAGGGTTTAGGGTTAGTCTTAGGGTTTAGGGTTAGGCTTAGTGTTAGGGTTAGGGGTTAGGGTTAGAGTTGGGGTTAGGGTTAGGGTTAGGGTTAGTCTTAGGGTTTAGAGTTAGTCTTGGGGTTTAGGGTCAGCCTTAGGGTTTAGGGTTAGGGTTTGGGTTAGGTTTAGGCTTAGGGTTAGTGTTAGTGTTAGCGTTAGCATTAGGATTAGTGGTATGGGTTAGGGTTAGGGTTAGTATTACGATTAGGGTTAGACGTTAGGGTTAGAGTTTGGGTTAGGGTTTAGGGTTAGTCTTAGGGTTTAGGGTCAGGCTTAGGGTTTAGGGTTAGGTTTAGGGTTAGGGTTAGGGGTTAGGGTTAGAGTTGGGGTTAGGGTTAGTGTTAGGGTTAGTCTTAGGGTTTAGGGTTAGTCTTGGGGTTTAGGGTCAGGCTTAGGGTTTAGGGTTAGGGTTAGGGTTATGGTTAGGGTTAGGTTTAGGATTAGGGTTACGGTTAGGTTTTACGGTTAGGGTTAGGGTTAGGGCTAGGCTTAGGGTTAGTGTTAGGGTTAGGTTTAGGGTTAGTGGTATGGGTTAGGGTTAGGGTTAGTATTACGATTAGGGTTAGAGGTTAGGGTTGGGGTTAGAGTTTGGGTTAGGGTTAGGGTTAGGGTGCCATTAGAGTTATGGTTAGGGTTAGGGTTAGGGTTAGGGTCAAGGTTAGGGTTAGGGTTAGGGTTAGGGTTAGGGTTAGGGTTAGGGTTAGGGTTAGGTTTAGGGTTTAGGGTTAGTCTTAGGGTTTAGGGTTAGGTTTAGTGTTAGGATTGGGGGTTAGGGTTCGGGTTGGGGTTAGGGTTAGGGTTAGGGTTAGTGTTAGGGTTTAGGGTTAGGGTTAGGGTTAGAGTTAGTATTAGGGGTTAGTGTTATGGTTAGGGTTAGGATTAGGGTTAGGGGTTAGGGTTAGTGTTAGGGTTAGAGTTAGGGTTAGGGTTAGGGTTAGGGTTAGGGTTAGGGTTAGGGTTAGAGTTAGGGTTAGTGTTAGGGTTTAGGGTTAGTCTTAGGGTTTAGGGTTAGGTTTAGGGTTAGGGTTAGGGGTTAGGGTTAGAGTTGGGGTTAGGGTTAGTGTTAGGGTTAGTCTTAGGGTTTAGGGTTAGTCTTGGGGTTTAGGGTCAGGCTTAGGGTTTAGGGTTAGGGTTAGGGTTATGGTTAGGGTTAGGTTTAGGATTAGGGTTAGGGTTAGGCTTAGGCTTAGGGTTAGGGTTAGGGTTAGGGTTAGGGTTAGGGTTAGGGTTAGGGTTAGGAATAGGTTACCATTAGGTTTAGGGTTAGGGTTAGGTTTAGAGTTAGGATTATGGTTAGAGTTAGGATTAGGGTTTAGGGTCAGGTTTAGGGTTAGGGTTAGGGCTTAGGGTTAGGGTTAGGGTTAGGGTTAGGTTTAGGTTTAGCGTTAGGATTAGGGTTAGGGTTAGGATTAGGGTTTAGGGTTGGGGTTAGGGTTAGGGTTAGGGTTAGGATTAGGGTAGGGTTAGGGTTAGGGTTAGGATTAGGGTTAGGGTTAGGGTTAGGGTTAGGGTTAGGGTTAGGGTTAGTGTTAGGGTTAGGGTTAGGGTAGGGTTAGGGTTAGGGTTAGGGTTAGGGTTACGGTTAAGGTTAGGGTTAGGGTTAGGGTTAGGGTAGGGTTAGGGTTAGGGTTACGGTTAAGGTTAGTGTTAGGGTTAGGGTTAGGGTAGGGTTAGGGTTAGGGTTAGGGTTAGGGTTAGGGTCAAGGTTAGGGTTAGGGTTAGGGTTAGGGTTAGGGTTAGGGTTAGGGTTAGGGTTTGCGTTAGGCTTAGGGTTTAGGGTCAGGCTTAGGTTTTACGGTTAGGTTTAGGGTTAGGGATAGGCTTAGGGTTAGTGTTAGTGTTAAGTGTTAGGGTTAGGGTTAGTGGTATGGGTTAGGGTTAGGGTTAGTATTACAATTAGGGTTAGAGGTTAGGGTTAGAGTTTGGGTTAGGGTTTAGGGTTAGTCTTAGGGTTTAGGGTCAGGCTTAGGGTTTAGGGTTAGGTTTAGGGTTAGGGTTAGGGTTAGAGTTAGGGTTAGGGTTAGGGTCAAGGTTAGGGTTAGGGTTAGGGTTAGGGTTAGGGTTAGGGTTAGGGTTAGGGTTAGTGTTAGGCTTAGGGTTTAGGGTCAGGCTTAGGTTTTACGGTTAGGGTTAGGGTTAGTGATAGTGTTAGGGTTAGTGTTAGTGTTAGCGTTAGGGTTAGGATAAGTGGTATGGGTTAGGGTTAGAGTTAGTATTACGATTAGGGTTAGAGGTTAGGGTTAGAGTTTGGGTTAGGGTTTAGGGTTAGTCTTAGGGTTTAGGGTTATGGTTAGGGTTAGGGTTACGGTTAGGGTTAGGGTTAGGGTTAGGGTTAGGATTAGGGTTTAGGGTTAGGATTAGTGTTTAGGGTTAGTGTTAGGGTTAGGGTTGGGGTTAGGGTTAGGATTAAGGTTAGGGTTAGGATTAGGATTAGGGTTAGGTTTAGGGTTAGGGATACGAGGCCATTAGGGTTAGGGTTAGGGTTATGGTTAGGGTTAGGGTTAGGGTTAGCGTTAGGCTTAGGGTTTAGGGTCAGGCTTAGGTTTTTCGGTTAGGGTTAGGGTTAGGGCTACGCTTAGGGTTAGTGTTAGTGTTAGGTTTAGGGTTAGTGGTATGGGTAAAGGGTTAGGGTTAGTATTGCGATTAGGGTTAGAGTTTAGGGTTAGGGTTAGAGTTTGGGTTAGGGTTAGGGTTAGGGTGCCATTAGTGTTATGGTTAGGGTTAAGGTTAGGGTTAGGGTCAAGGTTAGGTTTAGGGTTAGGGTTAGGGTTAGGGTTAGGGCTAGGGTTAGGGTTAGGGTTTAGGGTTAGTCTTAGGGTTTAGGGTTAGGCTTAGTGTTAGGGTTAGGGGTTAGGGTTAGGGTTGGGCTTAGGGTTAGGGTTAGGGTTAGGGTTAGTGTTAGGGTTTAGGGTTAGTCTTGGGGTTTAGGGTCAGGTTTAGGGGTTAGGGTTAGGGTTAGGGTTAGGGTTAGGGTTAGGGTTAGGGTTAGGGTTAGGGTTAGGGTTAGGGTTAGGGTTAGGAATAGGGTGCCTTAGGGTTAGTCTTAGGGGTTAGGGTTAGGGTTAGGGTTAGGGTTAGGGTTAGGGTTAGGGATTAGGGTTAGGGTTAGGGTTAGGGTTAGGGTTAGGGTTAGGAATAGGGTGCCATTAGGGTTAGTCTTAGGGGTTAGTGTTAGCGTTAGGGTTAGGGTTAGGGTTTAGGGTTAATCTTAGGGTTTAGGGTTAGGCTTAGTGTTAGGGTTAGGGTTTATGGTTAGGGTTGGGGTTAGGGTTAGGGTTAGGGTTAGGGTTAGGGTTAGGGTTAGGGTTAGGGTTAGGGTTAGGGCTAGACTTAGGGTTAGTGTTAGTGTTAGGGTTAGGTTTAGGGTTAGTGGTATGGGTTAGGGTTAGGGTTAGTATTACGATTAGGGTTAGAGGTTAGGGTTAGGGTTAGAGTTTGGGTTAGGGTTAGGGTTAGGGTGCCATTAGAGTTATGGTTAGGGTTAGGGTTAGGGTTAGAGTTAGGGTTAGGGTTTAGGGTTAATCTTAGGGTTTAGGGTTAGGCTTAGTGTTAGGGTTAGGGTTTATGGTTAGGGTTGGGGTTAGGGTTAGGGTTAGGGTTAGGGTTAGGGTTAGGGTTAGGGTTAGGGTTTAGGGTTAGGGTTAGGGTTAGGGTTAGGGTTAGGAATAGGGTGCCATTAGGGTTAGGGTTAGGGTTAGGGTTAGGGTTAGGGTTAGGGTTAGGATTAGGGTTAGGGATAGGATGCCATTAGGGTTAGGGTTAGGGTTATGGTTAGGGTTAGGGTTAGGGTTAGCGTTAGGCTTAGGGTTTAGGGTCAGGCTTAGGTTTTACGGTTAGGGTTAGGGTTAGGGCTAGGCTTAGTTTTAGTGTTAGTGTTAGGGTTAGGTTTAGGGTAAGTGTTATGGGTTAGGGTTAGGGTTAGTATTACGATTAGGGTTAGAGGTTAGGGTTAGGGTTAGAGTTTGGGTTAGGGTTAGGGTTAGGGTGCCATTAGAGTTATGGTTAGGGTTAGTGTTAGGGTTAGGGCTAGGGTTAGGGTTTAGGGTTAATCTTAGGGTTTAGGGTTAGGCTTAGTGTTAGGGTTAGGGTTTACGGTTAGGGTTGGGGTTAGGGTTAGGGTTAGGGTTAGGGTTAGGGTTAGGGTTTAGGGTTAGTCTTAGGGTTTAGGGTCAGGCTTAGGGTTTACGGTTAGGGTTAGGGTTAGGGTTAGGGTTAGGCTTAGGGTTAGGGTTAGGGTTAGGGTTAGGGTTAGGGTTAGGGTTAGGGTTAGGGTTAGGAATAGGGTGCCATTAGGGTTAGTCTTAGGGGTTAGTGTTAGGGTTAGGGTTAGGGTTAGGGGTAGGGTTAGGGTTAGGGTTAGGGATTAGGGTTAGGGTTAGAGTTAGTATTAGGGGTTAGTGTTATGGTTAGGTTTAGGATTAGGGTTAGGGGTTAGGGTTAGTGTTAGGGTTAGGGTTAGTGTTAGTCTTAGGGTTAGGGTTAGGGATAGAGTTAGAGTTAGGGTTAGTGTTAGGGTTTAAGGTTAGTCTTAGGGTTTAGGGTTAGGCTTATGGTTAGGGTTAGGGGTTAGGGTTAGAGCTGGGGTTAGGGTTAGGGTTAGGTTTAGGATTAGTCTTAGGGTTTAGGGTTAGTCTTAGGGTTTAGGGTCAGGCTTAGGGTTTAGGGTTAGGGTTAGGGTTAGGGTTAGGGTTAGGGTTAGGCTTAGGGTTAGGGTTAGGGTTAGGGTTAGGAACAGGTTGCCATTAGGGTTAGGGTTAGGGTTAGGTTTAGCATTAGGATTAGGATTAGTGTTAGGGTTAGGGTTAGGGTTAGGGTTAGGGTTAGGGTTAGGAACAGGTTGCCATTAGGGTTAGGGTTAGGGTTAGGGTTAGGGTTAGGTTTAGGGTTAGGGTTAGGGTTAGGGATTAGGGTTAGGGTTAGGGTTAGGGTTAGGGTTAGGAACAGGTTGCCATTAGGGTTAGGGTTAGGGTTAGGTTTAGCATTAGGATTAGGATTAGGGTTAGGGTCAGGCTTAGGAGTTAGGGTTAGGGTTAGTGTTAGGGTTAGGGTTAGGGTTAGGGTTAGGGTTAGGGTTAGAGTTAGGGTTAGGGTTAGGGTTAGGTTTAGGGTTAGGGTTAGGGTTAGGGTTAGGGTTTGATTTAGAGTTAGGGTTAGTCTTAGGGTTTAGGGTTAGGCTTAGGGTTTAGGGTTAGGGTAAGGGTTAGGGTTAGGGGTTAGGGCTAGAGTTGGGGTTAGGGTTAGGGTTAGGGTTAGTGTTATGGTTTAAGGTTAGTCTTAGGGTTTAGGGTCAGGCTTAGGGTTTAGGGTTAGGGTTAGGGTTAGGGTTTAGGGTTAGGGTTAGGGTTAGTGTTAGGGTTAGGGTTAGGGTTAGGGTTAGGGTTAGGAATAGGGTGCCATTAGGGTTAGTCTTAGGGGTTCGTGTTAGGGTTAGGGTTAGGGGTAGGGTTAGGGTTAGGGTTAGGGATTAGGGTTAGGGTTAGAGTTAGTATTAGGGGTTAGTGTTATGGTTAGGGTTAGGATTAGGGTTAGGGGTTAGGGTTAGTGTTAGGGTTAGGGTTAGAGTTAGGGTTAGTCTTAGGGTTAGGGTTAGGGATAGAGTTAGAGTTAGGTTTAGTGTTAGGGTTTAGGGTTAGTCTTAGGCTTTAGAGTTAGGCTTATGGTTAGGGTTAGGGGTTAGGGTTAGAGCTGGGGTTAGGGTTAGGGTTAGGATTAGTCTTAGGGTTTAGGGTTAGGGTTAGGGTTAGGGTTAGGGTTAGGGTTAGGGTTAGGGTTAGGGTTACGTTAGGGTTAGGGTTAGGCTTAGGGTTAGGGTTAGAGTTAGGGTTAGTCTTAGGGTTTAGAGGTAGTCTTAGGGTTTAGGGTTTTTCTTAGGGTAAGGGTTAGGGGTTAGGGTTAGAGTTGGTGTTAGGGTTAGGGTTAGAGTTAGTGTTAGGGTTTGGGGTTAGTCTTAGGGTTTAGGGTCAGGCTTAGGGTTTAGGGTTAGGGTTAGTGTTAGGGTTAGAGTTAGGGTTAGGGTTAGGAATAGGGTGCCATTAGGGTTAGGGTTAGGGTTTGGGTTAGGGTTAGGGTTAGGGTTAGGGTTAGGGTTAGGGTTAGGGATAGGATGCCATTAGGGTTAGGGTTAGGGTTATGGTTAGGGTTAGGGTTAGCGTTAGGCTTAGGGTTTAGGGTCAGGCTTAGGTTTTAAGGTTAGGGTTAGGGCTAGGCTTAGGGTTAGTGTTAGTGTTAGGGTTAGGTTTAGGGTTGGTGGTATGGGTTAGGGTTAGGGTTAGTATTATGATTAGGGTTAGAGGTTAGGGTTAGGGTTAGAGTTTGGGTTAGGGTTAGGGTTAGGGTGCCGTTAGAGTTATGGTTAGGGTTAGGGTTAGGGTTAGGGTTAGGGTTAGGGTTAGGGTTAGGGTTTAGGGTTAATCTTAGGGTTTAGGGTTAGGCTTAGTGTTAGGGTTAGGGTTTACGGTTAGGGTTGGGGTTAGGGTTAGGGTTAGGGTTAGGGTTAGGGTTAGGGTTTAGGGTTAGTCTTAGGGTTTAGGGTCAGGCTTAGGGTTTACGGTTAGGGTTAGGGTTAGGGTTAGGGTTAGGGTTAGGGTTAGGGTTAGGGTTAGGGTTAGGGTTAGGGTTAGGAATAGGGTGCCATTAGGGTTAGTCTTAGGGGTTAGTGTTAGGGTTAGGGTTAGGGTTAGGATAAGGGTTAGGGTTAGGGTTAGGGATTAGGGTTAGGGTTAGAGTTAGTATTAGGGGTTAGTGTTATGGTTAGGGTTAGGATTAGGGTTAGGGGTTAGGGTTAGTGTTAGGTTTAGGGTTAGAGTTAGGGTTAGTCTTAGGGTTAGGGTTAGGGATAGAGTTAGAGTTAGGGTTAGTGTTAGGGTTTAGGGTTAGTCTTAGGCTTTAGGGTTAGGCTTATGGTTAGGGTTAGGGGTTAGGGTTAGAGCTGGGGTTAGAGTTAGGGTTAGGATTAGTCTTAGGGTTTAGGGTTAGTCTTAGGGTTTAGGGTCAGGCTTAGGGTTTAGGGTTAGGGTTAGGGTTAGGGTTATGTTTAGGGTTAGGGTTAGGGTTAGGGTTACGTTAGGGTTAGGGTTAGAGTTAGGGTTAGGGGTAGGGTTAGGGTTAGGAACAGGTTGCCATTAGGGTTAGGGTTAGGGTTAGGTTTAGCATTAGGATTAGGATTAGGGTTAGGGTTAGGGTTTAGGGTTAGGGTTTAGGGTTAGGGTTGGGGTTAGGGTTAGGGTTAGGGTTAGTGTTAGGGTTTAGGGTTAGTGTTAGGGTTTAGGGTCAGGCTTAGGAGTTAGGGTTAGGGTTAGGGTTAGTGTTAGGGTTAGGGTTAGGGTTAGGGTTAGGGTTAGGGTTAGGGTTAGGGTTAGGGTTAGGGTTAGGGTTAGGAATAGGGTGCCATTAGGTTTAGGGTTAGGTTTAGAGTTAGGTTTAGGGTTAGGGTTAGGGTTAGGGTTAGGGTTAGGGTTAGGATTAGGGTTAGGGTTAGGGTTTAGGGTTACGCTTAGGGATTAGGGTTAGGGTTAGGGTTAGGGTTAGGGTTAGGGTTAGGGTTAGGTTTAGGGTTAGGGTTAGGGTTAGGGTTAGGGTTAGGGTTAGGGTTTAGGGTTAGGGTTAGATTTAGAGTTAGGGTTAGTCTTAGGGTTTAGGGTTAGGCTTAGGGTTTAGGGTTAGGGTTAGGGTTAGGGTTAGGGTTAGGGGTTAGGGCTAGAGTTGGGGTTAGGGTTAGGGTTAGGGTTAGGGTTAGGGTTAGGGTTAGTATTAGGGGTTAGTGTTACGGTTAGGGTTAGGATTAGGTTTAGGGTTAGTGTTAGGGTTAGAGTTAGGGTTAGGGTTAGGGTTAGGGTTAGGGTTAGGGTTAGGGTTAGGGTTAGGGTTAGGGTTAGAGTTAGGGTTAGTGTTAGGGTTTAGAGGTAGTCTTAGGGTTTAGGGTTTTTCTTAGGGTAAGGGTTAGGGGTTAGGGTTAGAGTTGGTGTTAGGGTTAGGGTTAGAGTTAGTGTTAGGGTTTGGGGTTAGTCTTAGGGTTTAGGGTCAGGCTTAGGGTTTAGGGTTAGGGTTAGGGTTAGGGTTAGGGTTAGGTTTAGGATTAGGGTTAGGGTTAGGGTTAGGCTTAGGGTTAGGGTTAGGGTTAGGGTTAGGGTTAGGGTTAGGGTTAGGGTTAGGGTTAGGATTAGGGTTTAGGGTCAGGGTTAGGCTTAGGGTTTACGGTTAGGGTTAGGGTTAGGATTAGGATTAGGGTTAGGGTTAGGGTTAGGGTTAGGGTTAGGGTTAGGGTTAGGGTTAGGAATAGGGTGCCATTAGGGTTAGGGTTAGGGTTAGGGTTAGGGTTAGGGTTAGGATTAGGGTTAGGGATAGAATGCCATTAGGGTTAGGGTTAGGGTTATGGTTAGGGTTAGGGTTAGGGTTAGCATTAGGCTTAGGGTTTAGGGTCAGGCTTAGGTTTTACGGTTAGGGTTAGGGTTAGGGCTAGGCTTAGTTTTAGTGTTAGTGTTAGGGTTAGGTTTAGGGTAAGTGTTATGGGTTAGGGTTAGGGTTAGTATTACGATTAGGGTTAGAGGTTAGGGTTAGGGTTAGGGTTAGACTTTGGGTTAGGGTTAGGGTTAGGGTGCCATTAGAGTTATGGTTAGGGTTAGTGTTAGGGTTAGGGTTAGGGTTAGGGTTTAGGGTTAATCTTAGGGTTTAGGGTTAGGCTTAGTGTTAGGGTTAGGGTTTACGGTTAGGGTTGGGGTTAGGGTTAGGGTTAGGGTTAGGGTTAGGGTTTAGGGTTAGTCTTAGGGTTTAGGGTCAGGCTTAGGGTTTACGGTTAGGGTTAGGGTTAGGGTTAGGGTTAGGCTTAGGGTTAGGGTTAGGGTTAGGGTTAGGGTTAGGGTTAGGGTTAGGGTTAGGGTTAGGAATAGGGTGCCATTAGGGTTAGTCTTAGGGGTTAGTGTTAGGGTTAGGG
>JAVLUU010000743.1:180000-185000 GCA_032206185.1 Columba guinea
GTTTAGGGTTAGGGTTAGGGTTAGGGTTATGGTTAGGGTTAGGGATAGGGTTAGGGTTAGGGTTAGGGTTAGGAACAGGTTGCCATTAGGGTTAGGGTTAGGGTTGGGGTTAGGGTTAGGGTTAGGGTTAGGGTTAGGGTTAGGGTTAGGGTTAGGAACAGGTTGCCATTAGGGTTAGGGTTAGGGTTAGGTTTAGGGTTAGGGTTAGGGTTAGGGTTAGCATTAGGGTTTAGGGTTAGGGTTAGGGTTAGGGTTAGGGTTAGGGTTAGGGTTAGGAACACGTTGCCATTAGGGTTACGGTTAGGGTTAGGTTTAGAGTTAGGGTTAGTGTTAGGGTTAGCATTAGGGTTTAGGGTCAGGGTTAGGGTTAGGGTTAGGGTTAGGGTTAGGCTTAGGGTTAGGTTTAGGATTAGGGTTTAGGGTTATGATAAGGGTTTAGGGTTAGGGTTAGGGTTAGGGTTAGTTTTAGGGTTAGGGTTAGGGTTAGGGTTAGGGTTAGGATTAGTGTTTAGGGTTAGGGTTAGGGTTAGGGTTAGGGTTAGGGTTAGGTTTAGGGTTAGGATTTAGTGTTAGTCTTATGGTTTAGGGTTAGCCTTAGGGTTAGGGTTAGGGGTTAGGGTTAGGGTTAGGGTTAGGGTTAGGGTTAGGGTTAGGGTTAGGGTTAGGGTTAGGGTTAGGGTTAGGCTTGGGGTTAGGGTTAGAGTTAGGGTTAGGGTTAGGGTTAGGGTTAGGATTTAGGGTTAGTCTTATGGTTTAAGGTTAGGCTTAGGGTTAGGGTTAGGGGTTAGGGTTAGGGTTGGGGTTAGGGTTAGGGTTAGGGTTGGGGTTAGGGTTAGGGTTAGGGTTAGGGTTAGGGTTAGGGTTAGGGTTAGGCTTGGGGTTAGGGTTAGGGTTAGGGTTAGGGTTAGGGTTAGGGTTAGGGTTAGGGTTAGGGTTAGGAATAGGGTGCCATTAGGGTTAGGGTTAGGGTTAGGTTTAGAATTAGGATTAGGATTAGGGTTAGGGTTAGGTTTTAGGGTTAGGCTTAGGGATTAGGGTTAGGGTTAGGGTTAGTCTTAGGGGTTAGTGTTAGGGTTAGGGTTAGGGTTAGGGTTAGGGTTAGGGTTAGGGTTTAGTGTTAGGCTTAGGGATTAGGATTAGGGTTAGATTTAGTATTAGGGGTTAGTGTTATGGTTAGGGTTAGGATTAGGGTTAGGGGTTAGGGTTAGTGTTAGGGTTAGAGTTAGGGTTAGGGTTCGGGTTAGGTTTACTGTTAGGGTTTAGGGTTAGGGTTAGGGTGAGGGTTAGGGTTAGGGTTAGGGTTAGGGGTTAGGGTTAGGGTTAGGGTTAGGTTTAGGTTTAGGGTTAGGTTTAGGGTTAGGGTTAGGGTTAGGGTTAGGGTTTAGTGTTAGGGTTAGGGTTAGGGTTAGGGTTAGGTTTAGGGTTAGGGTTAGGGTTAGGGTTAGGGTTAGGGTTAGGGTTAGGGTTAGGTTTAGGGCTAGGGTTAGGGTTAGGGTTAGGGTGTCGTTAGGGTTAGGGTTAGGGTTAGGGTTAGGGTTAGGGTTAGGGTTAGGGTTAGGGTTAGGAATAGGGTGCCATTAGGGTTAGTCTTAGGGGTTAGTGTTAGGGTTAGGTTTAGGGGTAGGGTTAGGGTTAGGGTTAGGATTAGTCTTAGGGTTTAGGGTTAGTCTTAGGGTTTAGTATCAGGCTTAGGGTTTAGGGTTAGGGTTAGGGTTAGGGTTATGGTTAGGGTTAGGGATAGGGTTAGGGTTAGGGTTAGGGTTAGGGTAAGGGTTAGGGTTAGGGTTAGGGTTAGGGTTAGGGTTAGGGTTAGGGTTAGGAACAGGTTGCCATTAGGGTTAGGGTTAGTGTTAGATTTAGAGTTAGGGTTAGGGTTAGCATTAGGGTTTAGGGTCAGGGTTAGGGTTAGGGTTAGCGTTAGGGTTAGGGTTAGGGTTAGGATTAGGGTTTAGGGTTAGGATTAGGGTTTAGGGTTAGGGTTAGGGTTAGGGTTAGGGATAGTTTTAGGGTTAGGGTTAGCGTTAGGGTTAGGGTTAGGGTTAGGTTTAGGGTTAGGGTTAGGGTTAGGATTAGGTTTAGGGTTAGGGTTAGGGTTAGAGTTAGGGTTAGTGTTAGGGTTTAGAGGTAGTCTTAGGGTTTAGGGTTTTTCTTAGGGTTAGGGTTAGGGTTAGGGTTAGGGTTAGGGTTAGGGTTAGGGTTAGGGTTAGGGTTAGGGTTAGGGTTAGGGTTAGGGTTAGGGTTAGGGTTAGGGTTAGGGTTAGGGTTAGGGTTAGGGTTAGGGTTAGGGTTAGGGTTTAGGGTTAGTCTTAGGCTTTAGGGTTAGGCTTATGGTTAGGGTTATGGGTTAGGGTTAGAGCTGGGGTTAGGGTTAGGGTTAGGATTAGTCTTAGGGTTTAGGGTTAGTCTTAGGGTTTAGGGTCAGGCTTAGGGTTAGGGTTAGGGTTAGGGTTAGGGTTAGGGTTAGGGTTAGGGTTAGGGTTAGGATTTAGGGTTAGTCTTATGGTTTAGGGTTAGCCTTAGGGTTAGGGTTAGGGTTAGGGTTAGGGTTAGGGTTAGGGTTAGGGTTAGGGTTAGGATTTAGGGTTAGTCTTATGGTTTAGGGTTAGGCTTAGGGTTAGGGTTAGGGGTTAGGGTTAGGGTTGGGGTTAGGGTTAGGGTTAGGGTTGGGGTTGGGGTTAGGGTTAGGGTTAGGGTTAGGGTTAGGGTTAGGGTTAGGGTTAGGCTTGGGGTTAGGGTTAGGGTTAGGGTTAGGGTTAGGGTTAGGGTTAGGGTTAGGGTTAGGAATAGGGTGCCATTAGGGTTAGGGTTAGGGTTAGGTTTAGAATTAGGATTAGGATTAGGGTTAGGGTTAGGTTTTAGGGTTAGGCTTAGGGATTAGGGTTAGGGTTAGGGTTAGTCTTAGGGGTTAGTGTTAGGGTTAGGGTTAGGGTTAGGGTTAGGGTTAGGGTTTAGGGTTAGGCTTAGGGATTAGGATTAGGGTTAGATTTAGTATTAGGGGTTAGTGTTATGGTTAGGGTTAGGATTAGGTTTAGGGGTTAGGGTTAGTGTTAGGGTTAGAGTTAGGGTTAGGGTTCGGGTTAGGTTTACTGTTAGGGTTTAGGGTTAGGGTTAGGGTGAGGGTTAGGGTTAGGGTTAGGGTTAGGGGTTAGGGTTAGGGTTAGGGTTAGGTTTAGGTTTAGGGTTAGGTTTAGGGTTAGGGTTAGGGTTAGGGTTAGGGTTTAGTGTTAGGGTTAGGGTTAGGGTTAGGGTTAGGTTTAGGGTTAGGGTTAGGGTTAGGGTTAGGGTTAGGGTTAGGGTTAGGGCTAGGGTTAGGGTTAGGGTTAGGGTGTCGTTAGGGTTAGGGTTAGGGTTAGGGTTAGGGTTAGGGTTAGGGTTAGGGTTAGGGTTAGGAATAGGGTGCCATTAGGGTTAGTCTTAGGGGTTAGTGTTAGGGTTAGGGTTAGGGGTAGGGTTAGGGTTAGGGTTAGGGATTAGGGTTAGGGTTAGAGTTAGTATTAGGGGTTAGTGTTATGGTTAGGGTTAGGATTAGGGTTAGGGGTTAGGGTTAGTGTTAGGGTTAGGGTTAGGGTTAGTCTTAGGGTTAGGGTTAGGGATAGAGTTAGAGTTAGGGTTAGTGTTAGGGTTTAGGGTTAGTCTTAGGGTTTAGGGTTAGGCTTATGGTTAGGGTTAGGGGTTAGGGTTAGAGCTGGGGTTAGGGTTAGGGTTAGGATTAGTCTTAGGGTTTAGGGTTAGTCTTAGGGTTTAGTATCAGGCTTAGGGTTTAGGGTTAGGGTTAGGGTTAGGGTTATGGTTAGGGTTAGGGATAGGGTTAGGGTTAGGGTTAGGGTTAGGGTTAGGGTTAGGGTTAGGGTTAGGGTTAGGAACAGGTTGCCATTAGGGTTAGGGTTAGTGTTAGATTTAGAGTTAGGGTTAGGGTTAGGGTTAGCATTAGGGTTTAGGGTCAGGGTTAGGGTTAGGGTTAGCGTTAGGGTTAGGGTTAGGGTTAGGATTAGGGTTTAGGGTTAGGATTAGGGTTTAGGGTAAGGGTTAGGGTTAGGGTTAGGGATAGTTTTAGGGTTAGGGTTAGCGTTAGGGTTAGGGTTAGGGTTAGGTTTAGGGTTAGGGTTAGGGTTAGGATTAGGTTTAGGGTTAGGGTTAGGGTTAGAGTTAGGGTTAGTGTTAGGGTTTAGAGGTAGTCTTAGGGTTTAGGGTTTTTCTTAGGGTAAGGGTTAGGGGTTAGGGTTAGAGTTGGTGTTAGGGTTAGGGTTAGAGTTAGTGTTAGGGTTTAGGGTTAGTCTTAGGGTTTAGGGTCAGGCTTAGGTTTTACGGTTAGGGTTAGGGTTAGAGCTAGGCTTAGGGTTAGTGTTAGTGTTAGGGTTAGGTTTAGGGTTAGTGGTATGGGTTAGGGTTAGGGTTAGTATTACGATTAGGGTTAGAGGTTAGGGTTAGGGTTAGAGTTTGGGTTAGGCTTAGGTTTAGGGAACCATTAGAGTTATGGTTAGGGTTAGGGTTAGGGTTAGGGTCAAGGTTAGGGTTAGGGTTAGGGTTAGGGTTAGGGTTAGGTTTAGGGTTTAGGGTTAGTCTTAGGTTTTAGGGTTAGGGCTAGTGTTAGGATTAGGGGTTAGGGTTAGGGGTGGGGTTAGGGTTAGGGTTAGGGTTAGGGTTAGTGTTAGGGTTTAGGGTTAGTGTTAGGGTTAGAGTTAGTATTAGGGGTTAGTGTTATGGTTAGGGTTAGGATTAGGGTTAGGGGTTAGGGTTAGTGTTAGGGTTAGAGTTAGGGTTAGGGTTAGGGTTAGGGTTAGGGTTAGGCTTAGGGTTAGGGTTAGGGTTAGAGTAAGAGTTAGGGTTAGTGTTAGGGTTTAGGGTTAGTCTTAGGGTTTAAGGTTAGGCTTAGGGTTAGGGTTAGGGGTTAGGGTTAGAGTTGGGGTTAGGGTTAGTGTTAGGGTTAGTCTTAGGGTTTAGGGTTAGTCTTGGGGTTTAGGGTCAGGCTTAGGGTTTAGGGTTAGGGTTAGGGTTATGGT
>JAVLUU010000743.1:222500-225000 GCA_032206185.1 Columba guinea
GAGGCCTGCGTGGTTGAATAGGGATCTCTTGGGTATGCTCAAGCAGAAGAGGAGAATTTACAGGTCGTGGAAGCAGGGTCTGGCCACTTGGGAAGAATATAAGGCTGCTGTTAGAGGATGTAGGAAGGCAGCTAGGATAGCCAAGGCCTCCTTAGAATTACAGCTGGCAAAAGGGGTCAAGGACAGCAAAAAGAACTTCTTCAAATACATAGCAGATAAAACTAATATCAGAGGCAATGTAGGCCCACTGATTAATGGAGTGGGTGCCCTGGTGGCAGAAGATACAGAGAAGGAAGAATTACTGAATGCCTTCTTTGTCTCTGTCTACTCTGCCGGAGGCTGTCCTGGGGAGCCCTGTACCCCTGAGACCCCGGATAAAGCCACGTCAGTGGAAGAGTTTGCTTTAGTAGATGAGGACTGGGTTTGGGAGCAATTAAATAGTCTGGACATCCATAAATCCATGAGTCCAGATGGGATGCATCCGCGGGTGCTGAGGGAGCTGGCTGAAGTCATTGCTGGACCGCTCTCCATCATCTTTGCCAAGTCTTGGGAAATGGGGGAGGTGCCCGAGGATTGGAGGAAAGCTAATGTCACTCCAGTCTTCAAAAAGGGCAAGAAGGAGGACCTCGGTAATTATAGACCGGTCAGCCTCACCTCTGTCCCTGGAAAGTAATGGAACAGCTTATCCTTGGTGCCATCTCAAGGCATATCAAGGATAAGAGGGTTATTAGGGGCAGTCAGCATGGCTTTACCAAGGGTAATTCATGCTTGACCAACCTCATAGCCTTTTATGAGAATGTAACAAGGTGGATGGATGATGGCAGAACGGTGGATGTGGTCTACCTTGACTACAGTAAAGCTTTTGACACAGTCTCCCAGAGCATCCTCACAGGTAAGTTGAGGAGGTGTGGTCTAGACAATAGAGTAGTGAGGTGGGTTGCAAACTGGCTTAAGGTGAGAAGCCAGAGAGTGGTAGTCAATGGTGCGGAGTCTAGTTGGAGGCCAGTATCTAGTGGAGTGCCTCAGGGGTCAGTACTGGGGCCAATATTACTCAATATATTCATTAACGATTTAGACGAGGGAATAGAGTGTACTATCAGCAAGTTTGCTGATGACACTAAGCTGGGAGGGGTGGCTGACACGCCAGAAGGCTGTGCTGCCATCCAGCGGGACCTGGACAGGCTGGAGAGTTGGGTGGGGAATAACATAACGAAATTTAACAAGGGAAAGTGTAGAGTCCTGCATCTGGGCAGGAACAACCCCAGGTTCCAGTATAGGTTGGGAAATTACATATTAGAGAGCACTGTAGAGGAAAGGGACCTGGGGGTCCTGGTGGACAACAGGATGATCATGAGCCAGCACTGTGCCCTTGTGGCCAGGAAGGCCAATGGCATCCTGGGGTGTATTAGAAGGGGGGTGGTTAGTATAACGAGAGAGGTCCTCCTTCCCCTCTAATCCGCCCTGGTGAGACAACATATGGAATATTGTGTCCAGTTCTGGGCCCCTCAGTACCAGAAGGACAGGGAACTGCTGGAGAGGGTCCACCCTAACCATAACCCTAACCCTAATCCTAACCCCTGACCCTAAACCCTAACCCTAACCCTAAACCTAAACCTAACCCTAACCCTAATCCTAACCCTAGCCCTAACCCTAATCCTAAACCCTAACCGTAACCCTAACCCCTAACCTAAACCCTAACCCTAACCCTAATGGCACCCTATCTCTAACCCTAACCCTAACCCTAACCCTAACCCTAACCCTAATGTCACCCTAACCCTAACCCTAACCCTAACCCTAACACTACCCCTAAACCTAACCCATAACACTAACCCCTAACCCTAAACCTAACCCTGACACTAACCCTAACCCTAACCCTAAACCTAACCCTAACCCTAACACTAACCCTAACCCTAACTCTAACCCTAACCACAACCCTAACCCTAATCCTAACCCCTGACCCTAAACCCTAACCCTAACCCTAACCCTAACCCTAACCCTAACCCTAACCCTAACCCTAATCCTAACTCTAACCCTAATCCTAATCCTAAACCCTAACCGTAACCCTAACCCCTAACCCAAACCCTAAGCCTAACCCTAATGGCACCCTATCTCTAACCCTAACCCTAACCCTAACCCTAACCCTAACCCTAACCCTAAACCTAACCCTAACCTTACCCTAACCCTAATGTCACCCTAACCCTAACCCTAACCCTAACCCTAACCCTAACCCTAACCCTAACCCTAAGCCTAACTCTAAACCGTAACCATAACCCCTAACTCTAACTCCTAACCCTAACCTTAACCCTAACCCTAATCCTAACCCCTAACCCTAAGCCTAACCCTAACCCCTAACCCTTACCATAACCCTAACCATAGCCATAACCCCTAAAACTAACCCTAACCCTAAACCCTAATCCTAACACTAATCCTAACCCTAAATCTTAATCCTAACCCTAACCCTAACCCTGACCCTAACCTTAACCATAAACCTTAACCCTCA
>JAVLUU010000743.1:230000-242500 GCA_032206185.1 Columba guinea
AACCCTAATCCTAACCCTAACTCTAACCCCTAACACTAACCCCTATCCCTAACCCGAACCCTAACCTTAACCCTGACACTAATGGCAACGTATCCCTATCCCTAACTGTAAACCTAATCCTAATGGCACCCTATCCCTAACCCTAACCCTAACTCTAACCCTAATCCTAACCCTAACCCTAAGCCTAACCCTAACCCCTAACCCTTACCATAACCCTAACCATAGCCATAACCCCTAAAACTAACCCTAACCCTAAACCCTAATCCTAACACTAATCCTAACCCTAAATCTTAATCCTAACCGTAACCCTAACCCTGACCCTAACCTTAACCATAAACCTTAACCCTCACCCTAAACCTAACACTAACCCTAACCCTAATGGCACCCTAACCCTATCCCTAACCCTAACCCTAACCCCTAACACTAACACCTTGCCCTAACCCTAACCCTCACACTAACCCCTAACCTTTACCATTAGCAATAACCCCTAACCCAAACCCTAACCCAAACCCTAACCCTAACACTAATACTAAACCCTAACCCTAACCCGAACAGTTATTTCACCCTATCCCTAACCCTAACCCTAACCCCTAACCGTAACCCTAACCCTAACCCTAACCCTAACCATAACCCTAACCCTAACACTAACTCCTAACCCTAACCATAACCCTTACCCTAACCCTAACCCTAACCCTAACCCTAAACCCTAACCCTAACACCTAACACTAACCCCTAAGCCTAACCCTAATCCTAACCATAACCCTAACCTTAATGGCACACTTATCCTAACCCTAAGCTCTAACCCTAACCCTAACCCTAACCCTAACCCTAACCCTAACCCTAACCCTAACCCTAACCCTAACCCTAACACTAAACCCTAACCCCAACTCTAACTCTAACCCTAACCCTAATGCTAAGCATAAACCCTAACCCTAACACCTAACACTAACCCCTAACCGTAAATCTAAACCCTAAATATAACCCTAACCATAACCCTAACTCACAACCCTAACCCTAACGCTAATCCTAGCCACAACTCTAACCCTAATACTAACCCTAACCGTAAACCTAACCCTAAACCTTAACTCTAACCCTAACCCTAACACAAACCGTAACCCTAAACCCTAACCCTAACCCTAACCCTAACCCTAACCCTAACCCTAACCCTAACCCTAACCCTAACCCTAACCCAAACCCTAACCCCTAACATTAACCCCTAACCTTTACCCCTAAACCTAAATCTAAACATAACCCTAACCCTAAAACCTACACCCTAAACCCTAACACTAACCCCTACACCCTAACCCTAACCTATCCCTAACCCTAAAACTAACCCTAACCCTAATGGCACCCTATGCTAACCCTAACCCTAACCCTAATGCTAATGGCACAATAAGCCTAACCCTAACCCTAACCCTAATCCTAACCCTAACTCTAACCCCTAACACTAACCCCTATCCCTAACCCGAACCCTAACCTTAACCCTGACACTAATGGCAACGTATCCCTATCCCTAACTGTAAACCTAATCCTAATGGCACCCTATCCCTAACCCTAACCCTAACTCTAACCCTAATCCTAACCCTAACCCTAACCCTAACCCTAACCCTAACCCTAACCCTAACCCTAACTCTAACCCTAACCCTAACCCTAACCCTAATCCTAACGCCTGACCCTAAACCCTAACCCTAACCCTAACCTAACCCTAACCCTAACCCTAACCCCTAACACTAACCCCTAACCCTAACCCTAACCCTAACCCTAACCCTAACCCTAACCCTAATCCTAATCCTAACTCTAACCCTAATCCTAATCCTAAACCTTAACCCCTAACCCTAACCCCTAACCCTAACCCTAACCCTAACCCTAATGTCACCCTAACCCTAACCCTAACCCTAACCCTAACCCTAACCCTAACTCTAAACCGTAACCATAACCCCTAACTCTAACTCCTAACCCTAACCTTAACCCTAACCCTAATCCTAACCCCTAACTCTAAACCGTAACCATAACCCCTAACTCTAACTCCTAACCCTAACCTTAACCCTAACCCTAATCCTAACCCCTAACCCTAAGCCTAACCCTAACCCCTAACCCTTACCATAACCCTAACCATAGCCATAACCCCTAAAACTAACCCTAACCCTAAACCCTAATCCTAACACTAATCCTAACCCTAAATCTTAATCCTAACCGTAACCCTAACCCTGACCCTAACCTTAACCATAAACCTTAACCCTCACCCTAAACCTAACACTAACCCTAACCCTAATGGCACCCTAACCCTAACCCTAACCCTAACCCTAACCCCTAACACTAACACCTTGCCCTAACCCTAACCCTCACACTAACCCCTAACCTTTACCATTAGCAATAACCCCTAACCCAAACCCTAACCCAAACCCTAACCCTAACACTAATACTAAACCCTAACCCTAACCCGAACAGTTATTTCACCCTATCCCTAACCCTAACCCTAACCCCTAACCGTAACCCTAACCCTAACCCTAACCCTAACCATAACCCTAACCCTAACACTAACTCCTAACCCTAACCATAACCCTTACCCTAACCCTAACCCTAACCCTAACCCTAAACCCTAACCCTAACACCTAACACTAACCCCTAAGCCTAACCCTAATCCTAACCATAACCCTAACCTTAATGGCACACTTATCCTAACCCTAAGCTCTAACCCTAACCCTAACCCTAACCCTAATCCTAACCCTAACCCTAACCCTAACACTAAACCCTAACCCCAACTCTAACTCTAACCCTAACCCTAATGCTAAGCATAAACCCTAACCCTAACACCTAACACTAACCCCTAACCCTAACCGTAAATCTAAACCCTAAATATAAACCTAACCATAACCCTAACTCACAACCCTAACCCTAACGCTAATCCTAGCCACAACTCTAACCCTAATCCTAACCCTAACCGTAAACCTAACCCTAAACCTTAACTCTAACCCTAACCCTAACACAAACCGTAACCCTAAACCCTAACCCTAACCCTAACCCTAACCCTAACCCTAACCCTAACCCTAACCCTAACCCTAACCCTAACCCTAACCCCTAACATTAACCCCTAACCTTTACCCCTAAACCTAAATCTAAACATAACCCTAACCCTAAAACCTACACCCTAAACCCTAACACTAACCCCTACACCCTAACACTAACCTATCCCTAACCCTAAAACTAACCCTAACCCTAATGGCACCCTATGCTAACCCTAACCCTAACCCTAATGCTAATGGCACAATAAGCCTAACCCTAACCCTAACCCTAACCCTAACCCTAACCCTAACCCTAACCCTAACCCTAACCCTAACCCTAACCCTAACCCTAACCCTAACCCTAACCCTAACCCTAATCCTAACGCCTGACCCTAAACCCTAACCCTAACCCTAACCTAACCCTAACCCTAACCCTAACCCCTAACACTAACCCCTAACCCTAACCCTAACCCTAACCCTAACCCTAACCCTAATCCTAATCCTAACTCTAACCCTAATCCTAATCCTAAACCTTAACCCCTAACCCTAACCCCTAACCCTAACCCTAACCCTAACCCTAATGTCACCCTAACCCTAACCCTAACCCTAACCCTAACCCTAACCCTAACTCTAAACCGTAACCATAACCCCTAACTCTAACTCCTAACCCTAACCTTAACCCTAACCCTAATCCTAACCCCTAACTCTAAACCGTAACCATAACCCCTAACTCTAACTCCTAACCCTAACCTTAACCCTAACCCTAATCCTAACCCCTAACCCTAAGCCTAACCCTAACCCCTAACCCTTACCATAACCCTAACCATAGCCATAACCCCTAAAACTAACCCTAACCCTAAACCCTAATCCTAACACTAATCCTAACCCTAAATCTTAATCCTAACCGTAACCCTAACCCTGACCCTAACCTTAACCATAAACCTTAACCCTCACCCTAAACCTAACACTAACCCTAACCCTAATGGCACCCTAACCCTAACCCTAACCCTAACCCTAACCCCTAACACTAACACCTTGCCCTAACCCTAACCCTCACACTAACCCCTAACCTTTACCATTAGCAATAACCCCTAACCCAAACCCTAACCCAAACCCTAACCCTAACACTAATACTAAACCCTAACCCTAACCCGAACAGTTATTTCACCCTATCCCTAACCCTAACCCTAACCCCTAACCGTAACCCTAACCCTAACCCTAACCCTAACCATAACCCTAACCCTAACACTAACTCCTAACCCTAACCATAACCCTTACCCTAACCCTAACCCTAACCCTAACCCTAAACCCTAACCCTAACACCTAACACTAACCCCTAAGCCTAACCCTAATCCTAACCATAACCCTAACCTTAATGGCACACTTATCCTAACCCTAAGCTCTAACCCTAACCCTAACCCTAACCCTAACCCTAACCCTAACCCTAACCCTAACACTAAACCCTAACCCCAACTCTAACTCTAACCCTAACCCTAATGCTAAGCATAAACCCTAACCCTAACACCTAACACTAACCCCTAACCCTAACCGTAAATCTAAACCCTAAATATAAACCTAACCATAACCCTAACTCACAACCCTAACCCTAACGCTAATCCTAGCCACAACTCTAACCCTAATCCTAACCCTAACCGTAAACCTAACCCTAAACCTTAACTCTAACCCTAACCCTAACACAAACCGTAACCCTAAACCCTAACCCTAACCCTAACCCTAACCCTAACCCTAACCCTAACCCTAACCCTAACCCTAACCCTAACCCTAACCCCTAACATTAACCCCTAACCTTTACCCCTAAACCTAAATCTAAACATAACCCTAACCCTAAAACCTACACCCTAAACCCTAACACTAACCCCTACACCCTAACACTAACCTATCCCTAACCCTAAAACTAACCCTAACCCTAATGGCACCCTATGCTAACCCTAACCCTAACCCTAATGCTAATGGCACAATAAGCCTAACCCTAACCCTAACCCTAATCCTAACCCTAACTCTAACCCCTAACACTAACCCCTATCCCTAACCCGAACCCTAACCTTAACCCTGACACTAATGGCAACGTATCCCTATCCCTAACTGTAAACCTAATCCTAATGGCACCCTATCCCTAACCCTAACCCTAACTCTAACCCTAATCCTAACCCTAACCCTAACCCTAACCCTAACCCTAACCCTAACCCTAACCCTAACCCTAACCCTAACCCTAACTCTAACCCTAACCCTAACCCTAACCCTAATCCTAACGCCTGACCCTAAACCCTAACCCTAACCCTAACCTAACCCTAACCCTAACCCTAACCCCTAACACTAACCCCTAACCCTAACCCTAACCCTAACCCTAACCCTAATCCTAATCCTAACTCTAACCCTAATCCTAATCCTAAACCCTAACCGTAACCCTAACCCCTAACCCAAACCCTAAGCCTAACCCTAATAGCACCCTATCTCTAACCCTAACCCTAACCCTAACCCTAACCCTAACCCTAACCCTAACCCTAACCCTAACCCTAATGTCACCCTAACCCTAACCCTAACCCTAACCCTAACCCTAACCCTAACCCTAACCCTAACTCTAAACCGTAACCATAACCCCTAACTCTAACTCCTAACCCTAACCTTAACCCTAACCCTAATCCTAACCCCTAACCCTAAGCCTAACCCTAACCCCTAACCCTTACCATAACCCTAACCATAGCCATAACCCCTAAAACTAACCCAAACCCTAAACCCTAATCCTAACACTAATCCTAACCCTAAATCTTAATCCTAACCGTAACCCTAACCCTGACCCTAACCTTAACCATAAACCTTAACCCTCACCCTAAACCTAACACTAACCCTAACCCTAATGGCACCCTAACCCTAACCCTAACCCTAACCCTAACCCTAACCCCTAACACTAACACCTTGCCCTAACCCTAACCCTCACACTAACCCCTAACCTTTACCATTAGCAATAACCCCTAACCCAAACCCTAACCCAAACCCTAACCCTAACACAAATACTAAACCCTAACCCTAACCCGAACAGTTATTTCACCCTATCCCTAACCCTAACCCTAACCCCTAACCGTAACCCTAACCCTAACCCTAACCCTAACCCTAACCCTAACCCTAACCCTAACCCTAACCCTAACCCTAACACTAACTCCTAACCCTAACCATAACCCTTACCCTAACCCTAACCCTAACCCTAACCCTAAACCCTAACCCTAACACCTAACACTAACCTCTAAGCCTAACCCTAATCCTAACCATAACCCTAACCTTAATGGCACACTTACCCTAACCCTAAGCTCTAACCCTAACCCTAACCCTAACCCTAACCCTAACCCTAACCCTAACCCTAACACTAAACCCTAACCCCAACTCTAACTCTAACCCTAACCCTAATGCTAAGCATAAACCCTAACCCTAACACCTCACACTAACCCCTAACCCTAACCGTAAATCTAAACCCTAAATATAACCCTAACCGTAACCCTAATTCACAACCCTAACCCTAACGCTAATCCTAGCCACAACTCTAACCCTAATCCTAACCCTAACCGTAAACCTAACCCTAAACCTTAACTCTAACCCTAACCCTAACACAAACCGTAACCCTAAACCCTAACCCTAACCCTAACCCTAACCCTAACCCTAACCCTAACCCTAACCCTAACCCTAACCCTAACCCTAACCCCTAACATTAACCCCTAACCTTTACCCCTAAACCTAAATCTAAACATAACCCTAACCCTAAAACCTACACCCTAAACCCTAACACTAACCCCTACACCCTAACCCTAACCCTATCCCTAACCCTAAAACTAACCCTAACCCTAATGGCACCCTATGCTAACCCTAAACCTAACCCTAATGCTAATGGCACAATAAGCCTAACCCTAACCCTAACCCTAACCCTAATCCTAACCCTAACTCTAACCCCTAACACTAACCCCTATCCCTAACCCGAACCCTAACCTTAACCCTGACACTAATGGCAACGTATCCCTATCCCTAACTGTAAACCTAATCCTAATGGCACCCTATCCCTAACCCTAACCCTAACTCTAACCCTAATCCTAACCCTAACCCTAACCCTAACACTAACCCTAACCCTAACCCTAACCCTAACCCTAACCCTAACCCTAACTCTAACCCTAACCCTAACCCTAACCCTAATCCTAACGCCTGACCCTAAACCCTAACCCTAACCCTAACCCTAACCCTAACCCTAACCCTAACCCTAACCCTAACCCTAACCCTAACACTGACCCTAACACTAACTCTAACCCTAACCCTAACCCTAATCCTAACCCCTGACCCTAAACCCTAACCCTAACCCTAACACTAAGCCTAATCCTAACCCTAACCCTAATCCTAAACCCTAACCGTAACCCTAACCCCTAACCCAAACCCTAAGCCTAACCCTAATGGCACCCTATCTTTAACCCTAGCCCTAACCCTAACCCTAACCCTAACCCTAACCCTAACCCTAACCCTAACCCTAAACCTAATCCTAACCCTAACCGTAACCCTAATCCTAAAACCTAACCGTAACCCTAACCCCTAACTCAAACCCTAACCCTAACCCTAATGGCACCCTATCTCTAACCCTAACCCTAACCCTAACCTTAACCCTAACCCTAACCCTAACCCTAATGTCGCCCTAACCCTAACCCTAACCCTAACCCTAACCCTAACCCTAACCCTAACCCTAATGCTAACCCTAACCATAACCATAACCCTAACTCTAAACCGTAACCCTAACCCCTAACACTAAATCCTAACCCTAACCTTAACCCTAACACTAACCCTAAGCCTAACCCCTAACCCTAAGCGTAACCCTAACCCCTAACCCTTACCATAACCCTAACCCTAACCATAACCCCTAAAACTAACCCTAACCCTAAACCCTAATCCTAACACTAATCCTAAACCTAAACCTTAATCCTAACCCTAACCCTAACCCTGACCCTAACCCTAACCATAAACCTTAACCCTCACCCTAAACCTAACACTACCCCTAACACTACTGGCACCCTAACCCTAACCCTAACCCTAATCCTAAATCTAACCCTAACCCTAAACCTAACCCTAACCCTAACCTCTAACACTAACACCTAGCCCTAACCCTAACCCCTAACAATAACCCCTAACCTTTACCATTAGCAATAACCCCTAACCCCAACCCTAACCCGAACCCTAACCCTAACCCTAACCCGAACCCTAACCCTAACCCTAACCCTAACCCTAACCCTAACCCTAACCCTATTCCTAACACTAACCCTAACCCTAACCCCTAACACTAACCATAACCCTAACCCTAAACCTAAACCTAAACCTAAGTCTAACGCTAATCATAACCCCTAACCCTAACCCTAACCCTAACCCTAACCCTAACCCTAACCCTAACCCTAACCCTAAACTTATCCCTAACTATAAACCTAAACTTAACCCTAACCCTAACCCTAACTCTAACCCTAAACCTAACTCTAACCATAACCCTAAACCCTAACCACTAACCCATACCCTAACCTTAACCCTAACCCTAAACCCTAACCCTAAATCTAATTCTAACCCTAACCCTAATCTAAACCCCTAACCCTAACCTTAAATCCTAACCCTAACCATAACTCTAACCCTAACCCTAACAATAACCCTAAACCCTAACACTAACTCCTAACCCTAACCATAACCCTAACCCTAACCCTAACACTAACCCTAACCCTAACCCTGACCCTCATCCTAACCCTAAACATAACCCGAACCATAATGGCACACTTATCCTAACCCTAAGCTCTAACACTAACCCTAACCCTAACACGTAACCCTAACCCTAAACCCTAACCCCAACTCTAACTGTAACCCTAACCCTAACGCTAAGCATAAACCGTAACCCTAACCGCTAACACTAAACCCTAACCCTAACCGTAAATCTAAACCCTAAATATAACCCTAACCATAACCCTAACTCATAACCCTAACCCTAACGCTAATCCTAACCACAACTCTAACCCTAACCCTAACCGTAACCCTAACCCTAAACCTTAACTCTAACACTAACCCTAACACAAACCGTAACCCTAAACCCTAACCCTAATCCTAACGCTAACCCTTACTTTAAAACTTTACGCTAAAACTAACACTAACCCTAACCCTAACCCTAAACCCTAAGCCTAACCCTATACCCTAACACTAACCCTAACCCTAACCCAAAATCTAACCCTAACCCTAACCCTAAATGATAACCCTAACCCTAACCCTAACCCTAACCCCTAACCCTAACCCTAACCCTGACCCTAACCCTAATCCTAAACCCTAACTCTAACCCCTAACACTAACCCCTAACCCTAACCCTAACCCTAACCCTAAACCTAACTCTAACCCTAACCCTAACCCTATGTCTAACCCTAACCCTAACCCTAACCTAACCCTAATCCTAACCCCTAACTCTAACCCTAAGCCTAGCCCTAACCATAAGCCTAAACCTAACCCTAACCCTCACCCTAACTCTAACCCTAACCCTAATCAAAACCCCTAACCCTAACCTTAATCCCTAACCCCTAACCTTAACCCTAACCCTAACCCTAAACCTAACTCTAACCCTAACCCTAACCCTAACCCCTAAACCTAACCCTAACCCAAATCTCTAACACTAACCCTAACCCTAACCCCTAACCCTAACCCTAACCCTAACCCTAAACCTAACCCTAACCCTAACCCTAACCCCAACCCTAAGTCTAACCCTAACACTAAACCTAACGCTAAGCATAAACCCTAACCCTAACCCCTACCACTAACCCCTAACCCTAACCGTAAATCTAAACCCTAAATCTAACCCTAACCATAACCCTAACTCATAACCCTAACCCTAGAGCTAAACCTAAACACAACTCTAACCCTAACCCTAACCCTAACCCTAACCCTAACCCTAACCCTAACCCTAACCCTAACCGTAACCCTAACCCTAAACCTTAACCCTAACATTAACACTAATACTAACCTTAACCCTAAACCGTAACCGTAATCCGAACGCTAACCCTTACTTTAAACCCTTACGCTAACCCTAACACTAACCCTAACCCTAACCCTAAACGATAAGCCTAACACTAAAACCTAACACTAATCCTAAACCCTAACCCTAACCGTAACCCCTATCCATAACCCTAACCCTAACCCTAACCCTAACCCTAATGGCGCGCTAACCCTAACCATAACGCTAACCCTAACCCTAACCCTTAACCCTAACCCCTAACACTAACCCCTAACCCTAACCCTAACCCTAACCCTAACCCTAACTCTAGACCTATGTCTAACCCTAACCCTAACCCTAAACCTAACCCTAACCCTAACCCTTACTTTAAACCGTAACCCTAACCCTAACCTAACCCTAAACCTAACCCTAACCCTAACCCTAACCCCTAACCCTAACCCTAACCCTAACCCTAACCCTAACCCAATCCCTAACCCTAACCCTAACCCTAACCATAAACCCTATCCCTAACCTCTAACACTAACCCCTAACCCTAACCCTAAATTTAAACGTAACCCCTAACACTAACCCTAACCCTAACCCTAACCCTAACCCTAACCCTAACCCTAACCCTAACCCTACCCCATTCCCCTAACACTGACCGTAACCCTAACCCTAAACCGTAAATCCTAACCCTAACCCTAACCCTGACCCTAACCCTAACCCTAAACCGTAACTCCTAACCCTAACCCTAACCCTAACCCTGACCCTAACCCTAAAGCTAAACCTTAACCCTAACCCTAACCCTAACTCTAACCGTAACCCTAAGCCTAACCATAACCCTAACCCTAACCCTTATCCCTGACCCTAACTCTAACTCTAACCCTAACCCTACACCCTAACCCTAACCCTAACCCTAACCCTAACCCTACCCCATTCCCCTAACACTGACCCTAACGCTAACCCTAAACCGTAACTCCTAACCCTAACCCTAACCCTGACCCTAACCCTAACCCTAAATCTTAACCCTAACCCTAACCCAAACACTAACCCTAAACCTTACCCTAACCCTAACCTTAAGCCTAACCATAACCCTAACCCCTAACACTAACCCTATTCCATAAACCTAACACTAAACCCTAACCCTAACCCCTAACACTAACCCTAACCCTAACCCTAACTCTAAACCCTAACCCTAACCATTACACCTAACAGTAACCCTATCCCTAAACCTAACCCTGACCCTAACCCTAACCCTAACCCTAACCCTAACCCTAACCCTATCCCTAACCCTAACCCTAACCCTAACCATAAACCCTATCCCTAACCTCTAACACTAACCCATAACCCTAACCCTAAATTTCAACATAACCCCTAACACTAACCCTAACCCTAACCCTAACCCTAACCCTAACCCTAAACCTTAACCCTAACCCTAACCCTAACCATAACCCTAACCCTATCCCTAACCCTAACGCTAACCCTAACCCTAAACCCTATCCCTAACCTCTAACACTAACCCCTAACCCTTACCCTAACTTTAAATATAACCCCTAACATTAACCCTAAACCTAACCCTAACCCTAACCCTAACCCTAACACTAACGCGAACCCTAACCCTAACCCTAACCCTAACCCCTAAAACTAACCCTTATCCTAACCCTAACCCTAACCCTGTCCCCTAACACTGACCCTAACCGTAACCCTAAACCGTAACTCCTAACCCTAACACTGACCCCTAACCCTAAACCTAGCCCTAACCCTAACCCTAACGCTAACACTAACCCTAACCCCTAACCCTAAACCTAACTCTAATTCTAACCTTAACCCCTAACCCTAACCCTAACCCTAACACTAACCCTAACCCTAACCCTAACCCTAACTATAACCCCAAACCTAAACCCTAACCCTAACCCCTAACCCTAACCCCTAACCCCAACTCTAACCCTAACCCCTAACACTAACCCTAACACTAACCCCTAACACTAACCCTAACCCTAACCCTAAGCCTAACCCTAACCCCTAACCCTAACCATAACCCTAACCCTAACACTAAAACTAACCCTAACCCTACCACATTCCCCTAACACTAGCCCTAACGCTAAAACTAAACCGTAACTCCTAACCCTAAACATAACCCTGACCCTAACCCTAACCCTAATCCTTAACCCTAACACTCACCCTAACCCTAACCCTAACCCTAAGCCTAACCATAACCCTAACCCCTAACACTAACCCTATACCGTAACCCTAACCCTAAACCCTAACCCTAACCCCTAACACTAACCCTAACCATAACCCTAACGCTAAACCCTAAGCCAAAACATTATCCCTAACAGTAACCCTAACCCTAACCCTAGCCCTAACCCTAACCCTAACCATAACCCTAACCCTAATCCTAACCCTAATCATAACCCTAAACCTAAACCCTAACCCTAACCCCTAACCCTAACCCTAATCCCTAACCCTAACCCTAAACCTAACCCCTAACCCTAACCCCTAACACTAAC
>JAVLUU010000743.1:297500-300000 GCA_032206185.1 Columba guinea
TAACCCTAACCCTAAACGATAACTCCTAACCCGAACCCGAACTCTAACCCCTAACCCTAAAACCTAACCCTAACCCTAGACCCTAACCCTAACCCTAACCCTAACCCTAACCCTAACCCCTAAACCTAAACCTAGCACTAACCCTAACCCTAACGCTAACACTAACCCTAACCCCTAACCATAACCGTAACCCTAAATCTAACCTTAAGCCCTAACACCTAACCCTAACCCTAACCCGAACCCCTAACTCTAACCCTAACCCTAACCCCTAACACTAACCCTAACCCTAACCCTAACCCTAACCCTAACCCTAACGCTAACCCTAACCGTAATCCTAACCATAAACCCTAACCATAACCCTAACCCTAAATTAACCCTAAACCTGACCCTAACCCTAGCCATAAATCTTAACCCTAACCCTAAACATAACCCTAACCCTAACCCTAATGGCACCCCAACCTTAACCCTAACCCTAACGTTAACCCTAAACCTAACCCTACCCCTAAGCCTAAATCTAACCCTAACCCTAACCCTAACCCTAACCCTAACCCTAACCCTAACCCTAACCCTAACCCTAACCCTAACCCTAAAACCTAACCCTAACCCCTAACACTAACCCCTAACCCTAACCCTAACCCTAAACCCTAACTCCAAAATTAACCCTAATCACAATCCCAAAACCTAATCCTAACCCTAACCCCTAACCCTAACCCTAACCCTAACCCTAACCCTAACCCTAACCATACCCCATTCCACTAACACTGACCCTAACCCTAACCCTAAACCGTAACTCCTAACCCTAACTCTAACCCTGACCCTAAACCTAACCGTAAACCTTAACCCTAACCCTAACCCTAACCCTAACCCTAACCCTAACCCTAAGCCTAACCATAACCCTAACCCCTAACCCTAACCCTATACCGTAACCCGACCCTAAACCCTAACGCTAACCCCTAACAATAACCCTAACCCTAACCCTAACCCCTAAGCCTAAAACTAAACCCTAACAGTAACCCTAACCCTAACCTTAACCCTAAGCCTATCCTTAACTGTAACCTTAACCATAAACCCTATCCCTAACCTCTAACTCTAACCCCTAACCCCAACCCTAAATTTAAACATAACCCCTAACACTAACCCAAACCGTAACCCTAACGCAAACCGTGACCCTAACCCTAACCCTAACCCTAACCCTATCCCTAACCCTAACCCTAACCCTAACCCTAACCCTAACCCTAACCCTAACCGAAATCCTAAACCTAACCCTACCCCTACCCCTAACCCTAACCCATAACACTAACCTCTAACCCTAAACCTAACCGTAAATCTAATACTAATCCTTTCCCTAACCCTAACGCCAACCCTAAACCTAAACCCTATACCCTAATGGCACCCTATCCCTAAGCCTAACCCTATCCCTAACCCTAACCCTAACCCTAACCCTAACCCTAACCCTAACCCTAACCCTAACCCTAAACCCTAGAGCCTAACCGTAAACTCTAACACTAAGCCTAAACCTAACCCTAACCCTAACCCTAACCCTAACCCTAACCCTAAGCGTAACTCCTAACCCTAACCCTAACCCTAACCCTAACCCTTACCCTAACCCTAACCCTAACCCTAACCTTAACCCCTAACACCTAACCCTAACCCTAACCCGAACCCCTAAATCTAACTCTAACCCTAACCCTAACACTAAACCTAACCCTAACCCTAACACTAACCCTAACCCTATCCCTTAACACTGAAACTAACCGAAACCCTAAACCATAACTTTTAACCCTAACCAGAACTCTAACCCCTAACCCTAAACCCAAACCCTAACCAGAACCCTAAGCCCTAACCCTAACCCTAACTCTAATGGCACCCTATCCTTAACCCTAACCCTAACCCTAATGGCACCCTAACCCTAACCCTAACCCTAACCCTAACCCTAAACCTAACCCTAACCGTAACCCTAACCCTAACTCTAACCCTAACCCTAACCCTAACCCTAACCCTAACTTTAACCCTAACCCTAACCCTAACCCTAACCCTAACCCTAACCCTAACCCTAAAACCTAACCCTAACCCCTAACACTAACCCCTAACCCTAACCCTAACCCTAAACCCTAACTCCAAAATTAACCCTAATCACAATCCCAAAACCTAATCCTAACCCTAACCCCTAACCCTAACCCTAACCCTAACCCTAACCCTAACCCTAACCATACCCCATTCCACTAACACTGACCCTAACCCTAACCCTAAACCGTAACTCCTAACCCTAACCCTAACCCTGACCCTAAACCTAACGCTAAACCTTAACCCTAACCCTAACCCTAACCCTATACCGTAACCCGACCCTAAACCCTAACGCTAACCCCTAACAATAACCCTAACCCTAACCCTAACCCCTAAGCCTAAAACTAAACCCTAACAGTAACCCTAACCCTAATCTTAACCCTAAGCCTATCCTTAACTGTAACCTTAACCATAAACCCTATCCCTAACCTCTAAC
>JAVLUU010000743.1:305000-307500 GCA_032206185.1 Columba guinea
TATCCCTAAGCCTAACCCTATCCCTAACCCTAACCCTAACCCTAACCCTAACCCTAACCCTAACCCTAACCCTAACCCTAACCCTAACCCTAATTCTAACCTTAACCCCTAACACCTAACCCTAACCCAAACCCGAGCCCCTAACTCTAACCCTAACCCTAACCCTTAACACTAACCCTAAACTTAACCCTATCCCTTAACACTGACCCTAACCCTAACCCTAAACCATAACTCCTAACCCTAACCTGAACTCTAACCCCTAACCCTAAACCCTAACCCTAACCCTAACCCTAACCCTAACCCTAAAAATAACGCTAACCCTAACTCTAACCCTAACCACTAAAACTAACCCGAAAACTAACCCTAACCCTAACCCTATCCCTTAACACTGACCCTAACCCTAACCCTAAACCATAACTCCTAACCCTAACCCTAACCCCTAACCCTAAACCCAGCCCTAACCCTAACCCTAACCCTAACCCTAACCCTAACCCTAACCCTAACCCTAACACTAACGCTAACCCTAACTCTAACCCTAACCACTAAAACTAACCCGAAAACTAACCCTAACCCTAACCCTGTCCCCTAACACTGACCCTAACCCTAACCCTAAACCGTAACTCCTAATCCTAACCCTAACCCCTAACCGTAAACCAAGCCCTAACCCTAACCCTAACGCTAACACTAACCCTAACCCCTAACCCTAACCCTAACCCTAACACTAACCTTAACCCCTAACACTAACCCTAACCCTAACCCTAACCCTATCCCTTAACACTGACCCTAACCCTAACCCTAAACGATAACTCCTAACCCGAACCCGAACTCTAATCCCTAACCCTAAACCCTAACCCTAACCCTAGACCCTAACCCTAACCCTAACCCTAACCCTAACCCTAACCCTAACCCTAACCCCTAAACCTAAACCTAGCACTAACCCTAACCCTAACGCTAACACTAACCCTAACCTCTAAACATAACCGTAACCCTAAATCTAACCTTAAGCCCTAACACCTAACCCTAACCCTAACCCGAACCCCTAACTCTAACCCTAACCCTAACCCCTAACACTAACCCTAACCCTAACCCTAACCCTAACCCTAACCCTAACCCTAACCCTAACGCTAACCCTAACCGTAATCCTAACCATAAACCCTAACCATAACTCTAACCCTAAACTAACCCTAAACCTGACCCTAACCCTAGCCATAAATCTTAACCCTACCCCTAAGCCTAAATCTAACCCTAACCCTAACCCTAACCCTAACCCTAACCCTAACCCTAAAACCTAACCCTAACCCCTAACACTAACCCCTAACCCTAACCCTAACCCTAAACCCTAACTCCAAAATTAACCCTAATCACAATCCCAAAACCTAATCCTAACCCTAACCCCTAACCCTAACCCTAACCCTAACCCTAACCCTAACCATACCCCATTCCACTAACACTGACCCTAACCCTAACCCTAAACCGTAACTCCTAACCCTAACCCTAACCCTGACCCTAAACCTAACCCTAAACCTTAACCCTAACCCTAACCCTAACCCTAACCCTAACCCTAACCCTAACCCTAAGCCTAACCATAACCCTAACCCCTAACCCTAACCCTATACCGTAACCCGACCCTAAACCCTAACGCTAACCCCTAACAATAACCCTAACCCTAACCCTAACCCCTAAGCCTAAAACTAAACCCTAACAGTAACCCTAACCCTAACCTTAACCCTAAGCCTATCCTTAACTATAACCTTAACCATAAACCCTATCCCTAACCTCTAACTCTAACCCCTAACCCCAACCCTAAATTTAAACATAACCTCTAACACTAACCCAAACCGTAACCCTAACGCAAACCGTGACCCTAACCCTAACCCTAACCCTAACCCTATCCCTAACCCTAACCCTAACCCTAACCCTAACCCTAACCCTAACCCTAACCGAAATCCTAAACCTAACCCTACCCCTACCCCTAACCCTAACCCATAACACTAACCTCTAACCCTAAACCTAACCGTAAATCTAATACTAATCCTTTCCCTAACCCTAACGCCAACCCTAAACCTAAACCCTATACCCTAATGGCACCCTATCCCTAAGCCTAACCCTATCCCTAACCCTAACCCTAACCCTAACCCTAACCCTAACCCTAACCCTAACCCTAACCCTAACCCTAATTCTAACCTTAACCCCTAACACCTAACCCTAACCCAAACCCGAGCCCCTAACCCTAACCCTTAACACTAACCCTAAACCTAACCCTATCCCTTAACACTGACCCTAACCCTAACCCTAAACCATAACTCCTAACCCTAACCTGAACTCTAACCCCTAACCCTAAACCCTAACCCTAACCCTAACCCTAACCCTAACCCTAACCCTAACCCTAACCCTAACCCTAACACTAACGCTAACCCTAACTCTAACCCTAACCACTAAAACTAACCCGAAAACTAACCCTAACCCTAACCCTATCCCTTAACACTGACCCTAACCCTAA
>JAVLUU010000743.1:312500-317500 GCA_032206185.1 Columba guinea
ACCCGAACTCTAACCCCTAACCCTAAACACTAACCCTAACCCTAACCCTAACCCTAACCCTAACCCTAACCCTAACCCTAACCCTAACCCTAACTATAACCCTAACACTGACTCTAACCCTAACCCTAAACCATAACTCCTAACCCTAACCCGAATTCTAACCGCTAACCCTAAACCCTAACCCTAACCCCTAACACTAACCCTAACCCTAACCCTAACCCTAAACCCTAGTCCTAAACCTAATCCTAACCCTGACCCTAACCCTAGCCATAAACATTAACCCTAACCCTAAACATAACCCTAACCCTAACCCTAATGGCACCCTAACCCTAACCCTAACGTAAACCCTAAACCTAACCCTAACACTAACCCTAAATCTAACCCTAACCCTAACCCTAACCCTAACCCTAACCCTAACCCTAACCCTAACCCCTAACCCCTAACACTAACCCTAACACTAACCCCTAACATTAACCCTAACCCTAACCCTAAGCCTAACCCTAACCCTAACCCTAACCCTTACCCTAACGCTAACCTTAACCCTAGCCCTAACCCTTAAAACTAACCGTAATGCTAACCCTAACCCTAACCCTGTCCCCTAACACTGACCCTAACCCTAAACCGTAACTCCTAACCCTAACCCTAACCCTAACCCCTAACCCTAAACCTAGCCCTAACTCTAACCCTAACGTTAACATTAACCCTAACCCCTAAGTCTAATCCTCACCATAACTCTAACCTTAACCCCTAACACCTAACCCTAACCCTAAACCGAACCCCTAGCTCTAACCCTAACGCTAACCCCTAACACTAACCCTAACCCTAACCCTAACCCTAACCCATAACACTAACCCTAACACTAACCCCTAAAACTAAAGCTAATCCTAAGCATAACTCTAACCCTAACCCTAACCCTAACCCTAACTATAACCCTAACCCTAACTATAACCCTAACACTGACTCTAACCCTAACCCTAAACCATAACTCCTAACCCTAACCCAAATTCTAACCCCCAACCCTAAACCCTAACCCCTAACAATAACCCTAACCCTAACCCTAACCCTAACCCTAAACCTATCCCTAACCCTAACCCTAACCCTAACCATAAACCCTATCCCTAACCTCTAACACTAACCCCTAACCCTAACCCTAAATTTAAACATAACCCCTAACACTAACACTAAACCTAACCCTAACCCAAACCCTAAAACTAACCCTACCCCATTCCCCTAACACTGACCCTAACCATAACACTAAACCGTAAATCCTAATGCTAACCCTAACCCTGACCCTAACCCTAACCCTAAACCCTATCGCTAACCTCTAACACTAACCCCTAACCCCAACCCTAAAATTAAACATAACCCCTAACCCTAACCCGAACCGTAACCCTAACCCTAACCGTAAACCTAATCCTAACCCTAACCCTAACCCTAACCCTAACCCCTAACCCTAACCCTAACCCTAACCCTAAACCCTATCGCTAACCTCTAACACTAACCCCTAACCCTAATCCTAACTTTAAACATAACCCCTAACCCTAACCCTAACCCTAACCCTAACCTTAACGCTAACCCTAACCCTAACCCCTAAAACAAACCCTAATCCTCACCCTAACCCTAACCCTGTCCCCTAACACTGACCCTAACCCTAACCCTAAACCGTAACTCCTATTCCTAACCCTAACCCCTAACCCTAAACCCAGCCCTAACCCTAACCCTAACCCTAACCCTAATTCTAACCTTAACCCCTAACACCTAACCCTAACCCTAACCCGAGCCCCTAACTCTAACCCTAACCCTAACCCCTAACACTAACCCTAACCCTAACCCTATCCCTTAACACTGACCCTAACCCTAACCCTAAACCATAACTCCTAACCCTAACCCTAACCCTAACCCCTAACCCTAAACCTAGCCCTAACTCTAACCCTAACGTTAACACTAACCCTAACCCCTAAGCCTAACCCTCACCATAACTCTAACCTTAACCCCTAACACCTAACCCTAAACCTAAACCGAACCCCTAGCTCTAACCCTAACGCTAACCCCTAACACTAAACCTAACCCTAACCCTATCCCTTAACACTGGCCCTAACCCTAACCCTAAACCATAACTCCTAACCCTAACCCGAACTCTAACCCCTAACCCTAAACACTAACCCTAACCCTAACCCTAACCCTAACCCTAACCCTAACCCTAAAACTAACCCTACCACATTCCCCTAACACTGACCCTAACCCTAAACTGTAAATCCTAACCATAACCCTAACCCTGACCCTAACCCTAACCCTAAACCCTAACCCTATACCCTAACACTAACCCTAAACCCTAACCCTATCCTATAACACTAACACTAACCGTAACCCTAACCCTAAACCCTAAGCCTAAGCTTAAACCCTAACAGTAACCCTAACCCTAACCGTAACCCTAACCCTAACCCTATCCCTAAACCTCACCCTAACCCTAAATCCTATCGCTAACCTCTAACACTAACCCCTAACCCTAATCCTAACTTTAAACATAACCCCAAACCCTAACCCTAACCCTAAAATTAACGCTAACGCTAAACCTAACCCTAACCCCTAAAACAAACCCTAATCCTCACCCTAACCCTAACCCTGTCCCCTAACACTGACCCTAACCCTAACCCTAAACCGTAACTCCTAATCCTAACCCTAACCCCTAACCCTAACCCTAACCCTAACCCTAATTCTAACCTTAACCCATAACACCTAACCTTAACCCTAACCCGAGCCCCTAACTCTAACCCTAACCCTAACCCTAACCCTAACCCTAACGATAACCCTAACCCCTAACCCTAACCCTAACCCTAACCCTAACCCTAACCCTAACCCTAACCCTAAAATTAACCCTAACCCTAACCCTAACCCTAACCCTAACCCTAACCCTAACCCTAATCCTCACCCTAACCCTAACCCTGTCCCCTAACACTGACCCTAACCCTAACCCTAAACCGTAACTCCTAATCCTAACCCTAACCCCTAACCCTAAACCCAGCCCTAACCCTAACCCTAACCCTAACCCTAATTCTAACCTTAACCCCTAACACCTAACCTTAACCCTAACCCGAGCCCCTAACTCTCACCCTAACCCTAACCCCTAACACTAACCCTAACACTAACCCCTAACATTAACCCTAACCCTAACCCTAAGCCTAAGCCTAACCCTAACCCGAACCCTAACCCTAACGCTAACCTTAACCCTATCCCTAACCCTTAAAACTAACCGTAATGCTAACCCTAACCCTAACCCTGTCCCCTAACACTGACCCTAACCCTAACCCTAACCCTAACCCTAACCCTAACCCTAACCCTAACCCTAACCCTAACCCTAACACTAACCCTACCCCATTCCCCTAACACTGACCCTAACCCTAACCCTAACCCTAAACCTTAATCCTAACCCTAACCCTAACCCTAACCCTAACCGTAACCATAGCCCTAACCCCTAACCCTAAAACTAACCCTATACCCTAACCCTAACCCTAAACCCTAACCCTAACCCATAACACTAACACCAACCCTAACCCTAACCCTAAACCGTAAGCCTAAGCCTAAACCCTAACAGTAACCATTACCCTAACCGTAACCCTAAACCCTATCCCTAACCTCTAACACTAACTCCTAACCCTAACCCTAACTTTAAACATAACCCCTTACACTAAACCTAACCCTAACCGTAACCCTAACCCTAACCCTAACCCTAACCCTAACCCTAACCCTAACGCTAACCCTAACCCTAACCCTAACCCTTAAAACTAACCCTAATGCTAAACCTAACCCTAACCCTGTCACCTAACACTGACCCTAACCCTAACCCTAAACCGTAACTCCTAACCCTAACCCTAACCCCTAACCCTAAACCTAGCCCTAACCCTAACCCTAACGCTAACACTAACCCTAACCCCTAATCCTAACCCTAATCCTAACTCTAACCTTAACCCCTAACACCTAACCCTAACCCTAACCCAAACCCCTAACTCTAACCCTAACCCTAACCCCTAACACTAACCCTAACCCTAACCCTAACCCTAAACCCTAATTCAAAACCTAATCCTAACCCTGACCTTAACCCTAGCCATAAACCTTAACCCTAACCCTAAACATAACCCTAACCCTAACCCTAACCCTAACCATAGCCATAACCCTAACCCTAATCCTATCCCAAACCCCAACCATAAACCCTATCCCTAACCTCTAACACTAAACCCTAATCCTAACCCTAAATTTAAACATAACCCCTAACACTAACCCTAACCCTAACCCTAACCCTAACCGTGACCCTAACCCTAACCCTAAACCTTAACCCTAAACCTAACCCTAACCCTAACCCTAACCCTAACCCTAACCCTAACACTAACCCTACCCCATTCCCCTAACACTGACCCTAACCCTAACCCTAAACCTTAACCCTAACCCTAACCCTAACCCTAACCCTAACCCTAACCCCTAAAACTAACTCTAAACCTAACCCTAACCCTGTCCCCTAACACTGACCCTAACACTAACCCTAACCCCTAAAACTAACCCTAATCCTAATCCTAACCCTCACCCTGTCCCCTAACACTGACCCTAACCCTAACCCTAACCCTAACCCTAACCCTAACTCCTAACCCTAACCCTAACCCCTAACCCTAAACCTAGCCCTAACCCTAACCCTAACCCCTAACACTAACCCTAACCCTAACCCTAACCCTAAACCCTAGTCCTAAACCTAATCCTAACACTGACCCTAACCCTAGCCATAAACATTAACCCTAACCCTAAACATAACCCTAACCCTAACCCTAATGGCACCCTAACCCTAACCGTAACCCTAATGTAAACCCTAAACCTAACCCTAACCCTAACCCTAACCCTAAATCTAACTCTAACCCTAACCCTAACCCTAACCCTAACCCTAACCCTAACCCTAACCCTAACCCCTAACACTAACCCTAACACTAACCCCTAACATTAACCCTAACCCTAACCCT
>JAVLUU010000743.1:320000-322500 GCA_032206185.1 Columba guinea
AATCCTAACCCTAACCCTAACCCTGTCCCCGAACAATGACCCTAACCCTAACCCTAAACCGTAACTCCTAACCCTAACCCTAACCCCTAACGCTAAACCTAGCCCTAACCCTAACCCTAACGCTAACACTAACCCTAATCGCTAACCCTAACCCTAACCCTAACCCTAACTTTAACCTTAACCCTTAACACCTAACCCTAACCCTAACCCTAACCCCTAACTCTAACCCTAACCCTAACCCTAACCCTAACCCTAACCCTAACCCCTAACACTAACCCTAACCCTAACACCTAACACTAAACCTAACCCTAACCCTAACCCTAACCCTAACTCTAACCCTAACACTAACCCCTAACCCTAACCCTAAACCTTAAATTCTAACCCTGACCGCTAACACTAACCCTAACCCTAAACCCTAGAGCCTAACCCTAAATTCTAACACTAAGCCTAATCCTAACCCTAACCCTAACCCTAACCCTAACCCTAACCCTAACCCTAACCCTAACCCTAACCCTAACCCTAACCGTAACTCCTAACCCTAACCATAACCCTAACCCTAACCCTAACCCTTACCCTAACACTAACGCTAACTCTAACCTTAACCCCTAACACATAACCCTAACCCTATCCCGAACCCCTAAATCTAACTCTAACCCTAACCCCTAACACTAAACCTAACCCTAACCCTAACACTAACCCTAACCCTATCCCTTAACACTGACACTAACCGAAACCCTAAACCATAACTTTTAACCCTAACCAGAACTCTAACCCCTAACCCTAAACCCAAACCCTAACCAGAACCCTAAGCCCTAACCCTAACCCTAACTCTAATGGCACCCTATCCTTAACCCTAACCCTAACCTTAATGGCACCCTAACCCTAACCCTAACCCTAACCCTAACCCTAACCCTAACCCTAAACCTAACCCTAACCATAACCCTAACCCTAACCCTAACCCTAACCCTAACCCTAACCCTAACCTTAACCCTAACCCTAACCCTAACCCTAACCCTAACCCTAACCCTAAACCCTAACTCTAACCCTAAACCTAGTCACAATCCCAAAACCTAATCCTAACCCTAACTCCTAACCCTAACACTAACCCTAAACCCTAAGCCTAATCCTAAACCCTAAGCCTAACCCTAACCCGAACTCTAACCCCTAACCCTAAACCCTAACCCTAACCCTACCCCCTAATACTAACCCTAACACTAAACCCTAACACTAACCCTAACCCTAACCCTAATCCTAACCATAACCCTAACCCTAACCCTAATGCTATCCCTTAACACTGACACTAACCCTAACCCTATACCATAAACTTAAACCTAAAGACTAACCCTAACCCCTATCCCTAACCCTAACCCCTAACCCTAACCCTAACCCCGAACCCTAACCCTAACCCCTACCCCTAACACTAACCCTAACCCTAACTGTAACCCTAAACCCTAACTCTAAACCTAAACCCTAACCCTAACCCTAACCCTGGCCCTAGCCCTAACCCTAACCCTAACCCTAACCCTAACCCTAACCATAAGCCTAAACCCTATCCCTAACCCTAACCCTAACCCTAACCATAACCCTAACTCTAACCCTACCCCCTAATACTAACCCTAACACTAAACCCTAACCCTAACCCTAAACCTAAAACCTAACCCTAACCCTACCGCTAACCCTAACCCTAACCCTAACTCTAACCCTAACCCTAATCCCTAAAACTAACCCTAATCCTAACCCTAACCCTAACCCTGTCCCTGAACACTGACCCTAACCCTAACCCTAAACCGTAACTCCTAACCCTAACCCTAACCCCTAACCCTAAACCTAGCCCTAACCCTAACCGTAACGCTAACACTAACCCTAACCGCTAACCCTAACCCTAACCCTAACTTTAACCTTAACCCTTAACACCTAACCCTAACCCTAACCCGAACCCCTAAGTCTAACCCTAAACCTAACACCTAAAACTAACCCTAACCCTAACCCTAACCCTAACCCTAACCCTAACCCTAATCCTAACCCCTAACCCTAGCCCTAACCCTAACCCCTAACACTTACCCTAACGCTAACCCTAACCCTAACCCTAACCCTTACCCAAACCCTAACCCTAACACTTACCCTAAACCTAACCCTAACCCTAAACCCTAGTCCTAACCCTAACCCTAACCCTAAACCCGAATCCACACCCTAACCATTACCCTGACCCTAACCCTAGCCATAAACCTTAACCCTAACCCTAAACATAACCCTAACCCTAACCCTAATGGCACCCTAACCCTAACCCTAACGCTAACCCTAAACATAACCCTAACCCTAACCCTAAATCTAACCCTAACCCTAACCGTAACCCTAACCCTAGCCCTAACCCTAACCCCTAACACTTACCCTAACCCTAACCCCTAACCCTAAACCTAGCCCTAACCCTAACCGTAACGCTAACACTAACCCTAACCGCTAACCCTAACCCTAACTTTAACCTTAACCCTTAACACCTAAC